>PVJH01001500.1:0-206339 GCA_004026705.1 Nesogale talazaci | reverse complement strand
GGATACCCGCCATCCTGGAATGCTACAAGAATGAGTATAGGGATGCTTAGAGTGCCATTACTTCCTCAGATGCCTGAAGAATCCTCAATTTGGGGGAGGAAGATGAGGCTTTCTACTCCTGTAAAAAAGTTACAGTTTCAGAAGCCCAAAAGGGCAGTTCCACCCTGTTCTTGGGTTTGCTATGAGACAACTGAAGGCAGTAAGTTTTTATCTTTTATGTTGTACCATTCACAATGGAGTGCATCTTTGACATGGCTACTTTCTTTCATAAATCCACACATTTGATCCATATGATATGTGATTTTGATGTAATAAAAATTGGCTATATTTCCATTTAAACAACCCTTATTGACTAATAAGAGAGTATTGGTTCCAATAGGTGTTTTGTCATATTGACCAAAAAAAATACACTGGGTATTTTCAAAATAAAGAAAATATTTACCACCATTTTTAACTGTAAAGTCTTCTCAAAATGAAACTATATTGAACATTGCTTCATTTTATTTTTGTAATCTTTATGTTTTTTCTTATAATATGCTGATCATTTAATTCTTTTGTTTTAACGTAAAACTTTATTATGCAATATTTAAGATATATAAAACCATAAGAGATTGCAGGAATACTCAGACGCCGGTACCCACCACCAGCTTGAGAAATAAAATACAGTTATCATACCCTCTCCTATCCTCTCCGAAGGTAACTGCTACCACAGATGCTCCTATATTTTTGTTATATAGGTACATGTTTCTAAACAATGTTTTAAACTTTATATAAATGGTATTGTACTGCACAATATGCTTTCCAAAAAATGTTGTTATTTGTTTGTTTGTTTGAAATAATTTAACTGAGAAGCTGCAAAATAGAAAGACTTATTGTATATCAATAGCTCAGATTCCACAATGAACATTTTGCAACATGTACTTAATTATCTATCCATCTATTTCTCTCTCATTGTGCATACATATAACATTAAATCCTCCTCTAGATGGTGTAATTTTTCCTGAAACACATTTTTCCCACCTGAATAGTTAGAGACTAAGTTGAAAACCGGATGTTCATTGATCTCGAAATCCATCATTTTGTCTTTTCCCCAAACCAAGGATCTCGATCCTTGACACGATGATCAAAATCAGGAGATTTAAATGGGTAAAATACTTTTCTCCAATCCTCGGGTCTTAATGGACATAGTCCCACAGAAGTTCATGATCTCAAAATGAAGATTTTAGTGGTTTGGTTTTGTCTTTTTTGGGTCCAAGATTCCAGCCAGGCTCAGTGCTGCATTGTGTTGCTCTGCCTCTTTAGGGTCTGCCTTGCTGAAGGCTTTGTGGTTGTGTTTTGTTTTTAAATTTCTGGAATTTGACATTTTAAAAGTGCATGGCTGGTTACTTTGTAGACTAGCCCTTAGTCCACTTGGTCTGGGATATCTCACGGTTTGATTGGGTTCGAGAGGTTTGTCCCCAACACAACAGAAGCATTGCTGTCCTCCTTCATGGATACATCACGTCAGTTGGTGTACGATGCCTATCTGTGCCACGGCTAGTACCTGGTCATTTGGTTAAGGGGGTTTCCATTTGGAAGCTTTTGTCTCCCTATTAATAATTAGTAAGTCTATCACCAGGTGGTGCTTAGAGATTATGTCGAGCCTGTTTCTTTTTTTCTTTTTTTTTTTGGGGGGGGGCGGTGCATCACTGCCTTCTGGTGGTCGTGGGAGCAACCCAGCCTTTCTCCCAGAGAGCTGCTGCTGGATTTGAACCGTCAAGCCAATGGGCCGCAGTCCCGCACTCAAGCACAACACCACTGGGGCTCAGCCCAGTGTGATGGGTAGGTTTGTTATGCCAACATGTCCACAGAAGATTGGTGGATCTGTTGTGATGGCACAGCCAATGAGCACGCGGGATGAACTGAAGGGCAGATATAGGAAGGGCTTCGCAAGTCCAGCCCCCCCCTCTCTCGTTTCCGGATCTTCGGACAGAAAAGCTGCTTTGTTCCTCCTGTGCCTTGACCTCCAAGCAATACTGCCCGTGGGACACCTAATCGTGGACTGTGTTACTGTGAGCTGAGGATCCTTCAAGCCCTGCTTTGCAACGCTCCTGAGATATACATCTCTTGAGCTGGGGACTGTTGGACTCTGTCATCTGGCTGACAGTTGGTGACAGTTGGTGACTATTGCTCTGCTGTTTGCTGCCTGTAACCAGATAGCCTCGATTGCTCTACAGAGGACTCCAGTGAGTTGCTCTGAGCAATCTATATTGTCTTATAGTTAACTTTTTCTCTTTTTATCTATAACCTTTCTCAATATATAAATATATAAAAATAATTACTAGTGTCCTGAATTTTATTTCTCTAAGAGAACCCTGCCTGACACACCCAGCTTCTTTCAAATCAAACTGTCTTTTTAATTAAAATGTAAACAGCTTGATCGAGACAGCACTTACATTCTGTGTATTCATGCAGGTTGTTCTGTTGCGACCAGAAGTCCGCCCTTTGCACCCATCCGCTGCTCCATGGGAGAAACACGTGCCCATTGGTGGTCCTTGTGAGTTGAGATCGACTTGATGTGTTTTTTTCCCCTTAAAAAAAATCCATGTACCAGCAGCTGGGGTATTAGAGTGGGTTACTTGTTGGGCCCCTAACTGCCAGGCCAGCAGTCAGAACCACCAGCCACGCCAAAGACCAGGTCTTCTCCTCCCATCAAAGAGATGATACCAAGAGCTCAAGGAGAATGCAAATGTTTTGAGCATGATGATAACAACAAATGTATACATATGCTTGACACGATGGATGGATGGATGGATGGATGGATGGACTGTGATAAGAGTTATACGAGCCCCCAACTTAAAAAAAAAAAGACAAAAGAAAAGACTTATTTACAGCCTTGGAAACCCTATACACAAGGCCACCAGGGTTAAGAATCCACTCAATGGCAGTGGCTTGTTGGGTTAGCTTTATATTCAATGGCTAGAATCATTCCAATTTCAGTAGACAAATCAATGGTCTGAATAGATTCCAACGATAACTATTAAGAATTCTGAAGCCATCTGGATTCTGATGGTGTGATGTACAACAATTGTTATTAGATCTCCATGAGTCGATACATGGTTACCTTTATGCACATCAGAATGAAACATATACAAGCCCTGTGCCACTTCCAGGCTCATGTCCGTCCACCTCACTGAGCATCTCCCTGGCCTTCACCAACCCTCCCTTTTACCAACTCCGAGGCCCTTTCCTAGGGATTGGTCTTTCCTGATGACATGTTCAAAGGAAGCAAGTCACAGTTGTGCCATCCTCACTTTAAAAAAAAAAATTAATCATTTTATTGGGGGCTTGTATATCGCTTTTCACCATACATAGTTCAATACATAGTTATATATACTGTGCCAAGCACCCCCACATGCCTGCCTTCGTCAACATTTTCCCAACGTCCACCTTTCCACTTGGGCTCTGATATGAGCTTCTCTTCCTACCCCCTCCATTGTTCCCCCCAGTCCTCATTACTCTGCAATCATTATTGTTTTGTCATATCTTACTCTGCCCAACATCTCCCCCTGCCCACTCCTCCCTACGTCCGTCCCCCAGATAGGAGACAGTCTGCAGATCCCCATAGCTGGCTTCCTCTCTCCACCCTACCCTCCCTCCACCCATCTGGCAACTCCACTCCCAGCACTGACCCTGAGGGGTTTATCTGTCCTGGGTTCCCTGCATTTCCAGCTCCCATCTCCACCAGTGCACCTTCTCCAGTGCAGCTGGTCCTGTAGGGCAGAGTTGGGATCATGATGGTTGGGGGGGAGGAAGCCTTCAGGAAATAGAGGAAAGTTTTATGCTTCATTGCTACCTCACTGCCCCTTGACTGACCCGTCTCCTCCCCGTGACTCCCCTGTAAGGGGGTGTCTAATTGCCCACAAGTGGGCTTTGGGTCCCCATTCTGCTCTCCCCCTCATTCTTATTGATTTGATTCTTGTTCTTTGATGTTTGACATCTGCTCCCTTTGACCCCTCATGATCACACAGGTTGGTGTGCTTCTTCTATGTGGGCTTTGCTGCTTCTGTGCTGGGTGACCATTGTTTACACTGATGATTTAATTCTTGTCCAAAATAAGAGACAAAAGAGCATAGTTTACTTTTTGTTTGTTTTGTTTTTGTTTTTTGGTTTGGGGGGCATCACTGTCCTCTAGTGGTCATGGGAGCTACCCAGCCTTGCTCTAGGAGAGCTGCTGCTGCATTTGAACCGCCAAGCCAATGGACCACAGTCCCGCACTCAACCACTATGCCACCGGGGCCCAGCCCATAGTTTACTTTTGGAGTATTTGTTTAAAGAATGCTTCTTTAAATTTCAAAGGCATATAAGTCTGACTGTAGGTATAATTAACACTGAGTAAACATTTCAAAGTTTTATGAAAATGCTAAATATTGTAAGAAAGTGATGTCCTCTCACTTTTCTCTATACCGGTGCAAAATTATTGTAAAGTAGAGAATGAGTGAATGTGAATTGCTGTCAATTATATAAAGACCTGTCTGAATTGACATTTACTGACTGCTTGTGGTATGCATATCAATACTGGCAAACACTTTAAGAGATCATTAATATTAAATAATATAATTTAAATTTGCCTACAAAAAAACCCCTAAATTTCTGATCAAATTTCTTCTTTATTTATTCCTCACTCCAACATATACACTAATAACATATTCCTTTTTGGAAAAAGCCTCAATTGATATTGTGATATCTACATACACATAGAGAGAGAAAGCACACAAGGCAGAGGGATGGTGGACCAAGTCAACAAGTTGTTGAGAAGTTTCAGAGATCGAATATCTGTACAACCTACAAGTGAAGAAATGGATAATAAAAAGAATTTTTAATATGCTTATGGCAGTCATGTGCTTATGTTAATTTTATGATTGAAATGTAGGGGTGGAATCTAGTCTGTTAATCAGAAGATAGCCATTGAGTAGCCAATGAGGCTTCTGTGTGGGCATGGCTTTCTCCTGATACTTCTGAGAAAGCTCGCGATATTTCCCTCGTGAAGATGAGAAGCTATCTTCCTCAGTGGTTGGGAGTTAGTCTCAGAGATGATGAATAACGGACAAGACAGGATGGCAGCATCTGAGAAGCTGGAGGAGCCAGTGGAGAGACCACACAACTTTGCTCTGATGGAGTCAGACCTCTGAAGCTGGGGCGGCCACATGGAAACCTCTGCTAGTGATGAGTTGCTTCTGCTGTTGATGGACCCTAAGCCCTGGAAGTGAGGAGCCATGTGGAGACCCCTGCCAGCGCCGGGATTCTGCACCCACTGACCTGTGACTTCGTGAGTCGGAAGGAGACTTTATAGACTGATTTCGGGCATATGGGTTAATATCAGACTTATGACTTTGAACTGCACTGGGCTCAATGTCCTGTTCCTCTTGTATATAGACCTTTTCTTTATATCTATATGCATGCCTATGAAATTTGTTCCACTTGCCTATCTGGACTAACACAATGTTTTAATAGACTATGTATTGTACCCCTTTAATGAACTTCAAGAAAAGCAAGCGAAAGTTATCAACTACCTTGAATTAATTTTTGATTGCTATTCTTGATTTTCTTTGACATTAAAATCACACTTATGTTGGACTACTGGGTTAAGGCTTTGTAAGTGTACAAAGTGTCAAATAAAGCATATGCCAATGCTTTTTTTCAAATTCTATACAGATGATAGATATTAATACTATCTCTGGTACATTTGCAATTATGGAGGTATTTTGGTTGTAATGACAATGGAGTACTTATTATTGAAAGGAATGAGTCCCAACAGTCTACTAATTCTATAACAAATGCCTTACAATTAAATTTTAAAAAATATTTCAATAACTATTTGAATAAACCAAGTTGGTTGCATATTTTCTGCTTTGTGTTCCTTATACTGCAGAATTCTTAAGACAAAGAGACCATGGTTCCTTTAATCAATCATTAACTACTTCTTGCTTTTGTAAGAGCAATACTATGTTGGTGCTATGGCATTTTAAAAAGTATGATTCTTGCTCGTAAACAATTTAGAATCTTGCACAATTAATGATAATACCACTGTGTGGAATAGATTGTAAGTGCTCGCCTGAGCAATCAGAAGAGAGGCAGATCACTGCAGGCTGGGGCCAAGTGCTCCATGAGAAGTGAACTCTCCGATGGCTCTCCAAAGATGAGAAGGATTTGAGTTGAGGGAAAGTAGAAAGGGCATTTTGGGGAGCCAGGATACTAGAAACAAAGGCATAAGAGGAGTGAGCAGGATTTCTTCCTCTGAAGCAGGTTGGTTGATGGAGTCTACATGCTGAGGAATGAAATGCAGCAGGTAATTTTCACTGCATAATTTGGGAAGAGATGCTATAATATGCGTGCTATATGGTAAGAGAAGTCACTCAATATTTTGGAACAAGGGGAAAGTCCAAGTGCAGGTTAGCCATTGATGGGGAACCAAGTGAGGAAGGTCAAATAGGGAGCTCTATGCAGATGCATATGGTCAGCAGTTTCAAGCCACCAGGAGCTCTGAGGGAGAAAGACTGGGCTTTCTATGCCTGTCAACAGTTACAGTCTCAGTAAACCTCAGGGGGTCGCTATGACTCAATCAGCATTGACTCCATGGCAGTGAGTTTGGTTAAGTATTTCGGATGGTCATTCAGAGAGTCCTTGGGTGGTGTAGTTAGATACCGTACTTGGCTATTAATAGAAAGTTGGAAGTTTGATCCCATCTAGAGGTGGTGATCTTGGTGATCAAGTAGATACTTGGTGATCTACTTCTGAAAAGTTTGCCATTGAAAACCTTACCAAGTTCTACTTTGACGCAATGGTAAGGTGGCCATGAGTTGTAGTCTATGCAGGCAACTGGTTTGGGGTAGTCATCCCAGTATGTGGTGATGGTATCCTGCTCTACTGTGGTACAAAAAGAAAATGAAAAGTGTTGTCTTCTATGGACTTGGTAACTTTCCAAGTGCAGTAAATACTTGTTGACTGCTTAAAAAGCATCATAGAGCCTTTTGACACCTCCCAGCCACACTGGTTGGTGTGTTTCAAAAGAATCAGGTCTCAGGCATCAAACCGGAAAAAAAAAACATATCACTGTGTGCTCACCTTCCTGAGGTGATCACTGAGGACATGTGTGGGCATGAGCAAGAGTGGTGAAAAAAGCGGATGGTCCCAGGCTATCAAAAGATATAGCATCTGGGGTTTTAAAGGCTTGAGGGTAAACAAGCAGCCATCTAGCTCAGGAGCAACAAAGCCCACCATAGAAGAAGCACACCAGTTTGTGTGACCATGAGGTGTTGAAAGAATCAGGTACCAGGATCAAAGAACAAGAATCATATCATTATATGCCCATCCTCCCAACATGATCGTTGGAGACAAATGGGTGAAGAGACAAATGGAGTGAAGGAAGCTGATAGTTCTGAGTAACCAAATGATAAAGTGCCTAGTGTCTTAAAGGCTTGAAGGTAAACAAGCAGCCATCTAGAGCAGAAGCAAGCAAGCCCACATGGAAGAAGCACACCAGTCTGTGTGACCACGAAGGGCCCAAGGGAGCAGATATCAAGCATCAAAGAACAGGAATAACATCACCACAAATGAGGGGTAGAGCATGATGGGGACCCAAGGCCCACTTGTGGGCAATTAGACACTCCCTTACAGAAGAGTTGCAGGGAGGAGACGGGTCAATCAGGGTGCAGTGAAGTAGCGATGAAACATACAACTTTCCTCTAGTTCATAAAGACGTCCTCCCCCCAACTATCATGATTCCAGTTCTACTTTACAAATCTAACTGGACTAGAAGTGGTACACTGGTAGAGATGGGAAATGGATGTACAGGGAACCCAGGACAGATGAACTCCTCAGGTCCAGTAGTGAGAGTGGAGTTACTGAACAGGTGGAGGGAAGGTGAAGTAGAGAGGGGGAACCAATGACAAGGACCTACACATACCCTGCAGATGCATATCAGAGGAGTGGGCGAGGGGAGACATTGGGCAGTTTAAGATATGACAAAATAATAATTTATAAAGTATTGACAGTTGGTGGGGAAGGGGTAGCAGGGAGGGAGGGGAAAGGATGAAAGTCTGTTATCAAGGGCTCAAGTCGAAAAAGCAGATATTTGGAGAATGATGATGGCAGCAGGCATGAGAAAGTGCTTGGCACAATATATGTATTGTGATAAGTGATGTACGAGCTTCCAATAAAATGATTTTTAAAAGCTTCATAAATAGCCTATGGCTTTTGAGATTAAGAATATATTGTACTCTAATATATGACTTACATCTGACAGAATCCCCCACAAATGATCATTCTTAGTATTTCTATAGCTGAACTTCTTTTAAGTAGTGAACTAGTCTGTCCTTGGATTTTCTTCATACAGAAAATCCTTGAGCACAGACGCTCCCTAAAGAAAAGAAGAGAGGGGACAGAAAGAGGGGAGAAAGGAGACGGAACAAGAAAGAGAGAAGAGGGAGGGGCGATGAGACAAATGACAGTATGGTATGCTAATAAAATTGAAAGTATGAAATCTGAAAAATGAAGAGCAATTTTACAAGGTAGATGTAGTCTGGCACCAACAGCTTAACTGGGTTAGTGTTCGGGTCTCATTATGTATCTCCAAGCAGAGAATTCACCTGCATACAATCACAAATACTTCCTGTGTCTGAGTGAGAGTTTCAGCTGGATTGGAGACAGTGTAGGATGAATTCAAGACACCTTTAGTACTTGTTTTGAAGCAGAAATTCAAAGAAGAAACATCCTAAACACAGGGGGAATTTTTTTTTCTTCTGTTTA
Organism: Nesogale talazaci; assembly: GCA_004026705.1. Classification (NCBI taxonomy): domain Eukaryota; kingdom Metazoa; phylum Chordata; class Mammalia; order Afrosoricida; family Tenrecidae; genus Nesogale; species Nesogale talazaci. Next base: position 197,552 of record PVJH01001500.1, on the reverse strand, counting down.
TATTTGACATTGCTAAATCAATAGAAAATATTCCAAGTTTAAAAAGATAGCCATAGAGGTAAGGACTCAATCAATATCTCATACAAGGGATTTTTTTCTCTTTGTATACTTTATTTTTCTCAATTCTCTACTTGAGAAACTTACAAGTCCATCAATCTCTTGAAAATTTTCTGTGTGTTTGACATTGTCTGTATGAAAAAGTGAAATATTTTTCATTTAGTGAGCATTCCTGCAAGAGAGATACATGATATATATTTTGCAAGTGAAAAATGTTTGAAGCTTCAGGATTGAACACCTCAGCCCATAGCAAATCAGGACCTTAGATTTAAACTCATGTCTGTGTATAACATTGTAGATCAAATGTCTCCTTCAAAAGTGAGTTCACCAGTGTGTCACAATATATACATTTCTGAAGCACTCATATCCTTTATGTCCATAAAGAAATGATACCTTTGAAGAAATGCCATCGTACGGTCTGGGGAAGGCAGCTGGTCTTTTGGAAGTTCTGGAGTGGTGTCACTCCCACTGCACTCAAATTGAGTTACAAGCCAACAACTCTGCACAGAAGGACCTAGTAGTCATGGTCATTATAGAGTAAGTGTATATGGATAGTGATATTCTTTCTTCTTAGCACATGTACATACCTATATATGAGCTGATATCCTTGTTCTTGGAGTAAGGCTTTTGTATAGATTCCTTTTAAAAACCTCAAGGTACCACCCAGTTTTAAGATCTGTTTTGTTATGAAACAACACTTTCAAAACATTTTGCAAGTGGGCACTAATCTTCCGCAAGACACTGTGAAAAGAGATGGCAAGAGCTTCCTCAGCTTGAGAAATGGTAACTATGAGAGGTATAGGCTGGTTGCTTGGTCAGTCAATCCTAGTGGGTTTACTCATTCATTCAGCAAATATCTGCTAAAAGTCTACTCTATGCTTGGCCCTACGCCATACATGAGAAAGATAACTGAAGACAATATGAGATGGGGTGCCTTTGAAACATTTTGGGAGTTGTTCAATTCCATATTTCAATGAACTCTTTGAAGTCTGATAGAGATTCATCGGTAATCAAAGAAGTGGAGTCAAGCAATGTAGGTGCTTCAATCAATGACTAGACCAAATCCTGGGAAGATCCTAGGAGGCAATGGCCAGTGCTGCTGGGAGGGTAGATAGGAGCACTGAGAAATGAGCACGGATTGCTGCATGCTCACAGAGTGCTTTGAGTAAATGGAAGGTCAGAAAAGAGGAGCAAAGACAGCGGTTGAGGCCATAAATTGGCAGAACTGGGACCAATCAGGCTGTCTGGACTGGTCAAACTTAGGGCATGGAAGTTATGAGACTGGAGAGATAGGAAGGAGCGGAGCATGGGCACTTTTACACACCATGCTGCAGATTCCTGACCCACCAGCTAGCACAGGAGTGTCCTTGCAAGGGTTTTGCATGGATGGATGAGTAACACAGTGATGGGAAGAATGGTGGGAAGTCAATGTTGTGGATATGAATATGCTGTCTAGACATCAGGCCGGGCTTCTGTGTCTTCACGAAAGTAGGACCTTGAAGAGAAGACTCAGCAGGAGCATGGAGCCTCAGAGGTAAAGCTCTTATCATTTTCTAACAAACTCAATTAGCGCCCTGGTGACAAATGACAAAAGCCCCTTAAATGGGCCAGTGGGAAGCTTCTATCCCTGAGGAAGCAGTGTGTTCTCAAAGTGTATGTTCTCAAAGACCAGGATGGCATCTTGCTGGTACTTCATTCACTGCTTTAGGAGAAAAGAAAAAAGAAACAAACTTGCGATTATGGTAACATTCAAAGACAAAGTTAAACAAATTTTTTTAGTTAAAAAGCTATTTTTCTGGATTCTCCAATGGACTGAGACTGCCTACAAGGTGAAAGAGAATTTCCTGTGCATTTGCTAATCTGCTAAGTCACTAAAACTTTTTAGAAGTGAAACAGTAAATAATAGTGTCTGCCATCTGTAGATCCTGTTTGACAATTCCACCTTTTACAGCTTATAATATTGAGCCATGGTCCTTGGGAGTCTTACCCTTCAAGGAGTGATAGCAATGGCAGGTGTCATCTTCATTGTCATTAGTAATTTATGATTGATGAGTGCTGGTGGCATAGTGGTTCACTGTTGGGCTATGATCTTCATAATCAGCAGTTTGAAATCACCCGCTGCTCTGTGGGGAAAAGACAGGGTGTTCTATTTTCATAAGCAGTTACAGTCTTGGAAACCCACAGGGGCTCTATGAGTCAGCATTGACCCGATGGCAGAGAGTTTGGTTTGGGGCAAAGGCACGTCCTTCAGCTGGATCCTCACCTCAGTTTTGTGAAGCAGGCATGTATGTGATAAGTAGACTTGTTGTGCCAACATGGCCAAAGAAGATAAGTAGGTTTGTTGTGACAACGTGGGCAATGAACACATGTGAGATCAATTGAAGGGCGGAGATAGAAATGGCTCAGCGAGCCCCACTCCTGCTCTCTTGCTCTTGGGTCTTCGTACCAGCTGTCTGCCTTGTTTGTCCTCTGCCTCGATCGCCAAGCTTCACTATTTGATCTGTGGGACACCTAATCCCTGAACTGTGTTGCTGTGAGTTGATGTTCCTTCAAGCCGTGCTTCTCCACACTCCTGGAATATGCATCTCTTGAGCTGGGGACTGTTGGGCTCTGTCATCTGGCTGGCTGTTAGTGACCTGCTTTGCTGTTTGCTGCTTGTGACTGGATAACCTGAATTCCTCTACAGAAGACTATTCAGCACCCCTCAAGACTCGAAGGACTGTCAGTGTACTAGCTGTCTCACACAAGTGTGTTGCACCGAACCATTTGTACTGCTTTATTGATTAGTTAACTATTTCTTATGTTAAATATCTTTCAATCCATATAAATATAGAAAGAATATTATTAGTGTCCTAGTTTTGTTTCTCTAGAGAACCCTGTCAAACACAAGGCACTATTAAATTCGCTTTATGGATGGAACACTGGACCTCAGAAAAGTTAGGCAACTTATCCAGGTTCCAGTAACCTGTGAGTATTTGGACTTAAAGTCCTTCATTGTGGCCTTATAATCATAGGTTCCAAGTGAACGAAGAGTGATTTTGCCTGGTTTGGAATGCCAGGAAACTAGAGAGTGAAAAGAGAGAGATTTTAAATAGAAACTTTTGTTTGTAGGCTTTCCAATTCTGTTCTTTTTAAGTCTGCATAACCCTACCCTTCTTTGCCAAAGGGCATTTGAACCACTACTTTCCTTTGAAGGGCTTTAAAGGGTAAACATAGTGGTCACTTCTCTTTTGATAATTTTCCAGTATGAACCCCACAGACTAGAGGTTCAGTACTTTGCCTGTTGACCTATTGTGCTGTTTCAGGAATACTAGAGGGGTTCAGTATAAGACTCTCTGGAGATGATAAGAGAACGTGATAGCATGCCAGGTGCCTGACATGTTAATTCATGGGTTATGACCAGAGCTTGTTGAATGCAGAAGAGATCCTGGGATCAAAGAATAGTCATGTTTCTCCATATGCGACAAGACCTCAATCTGACATGGCTCCAAGTTCAAAGTCGGAAATTGCAACTAGAGCCATGAGGTGACCAGATGTCCTACTTTTTAACAATTTGTCCACATCCTGCAGCATTTTAAAATTAAAATAAATATACAGAATACTATTTTTGCATTCTATAAAAATTTTGTTGCTCCATATAGACCAAAATTTTAATCAAGAACCACCACCCCCCTTCCCAGTCCACCCCCTTCCCCCCCAATGGTGTTCTGCTTAAAATTTGGTCACTTTGGTAAAAACCATCACACTTCATCATTTGGCTTCCTCACCAGAAGAAGAATGCATTCCCTCATCTGATATGTTGTCATCATTTCACATGGGATATAGCAGATTCTCTGACTACATCAGGAACATTTAACCAGGGGTCCTCAAACTTTGTAAATAGGGGCCCAGTTCACTGTCCCCCAGACTGTTGGACGGCTGGACTATAGTTAAAAAAAAAACAACTATGTACAAATTCACTGCAGACCCTGGATGAGTTGGCTGCTAAACAGGACAGGCAGCAGTGACAAAAAAACCTGGTAGCCGGTTAACTGTCCTTGGTGGGATGCATGTGGCACGCAGGCTGTCGTTTGAGGACCCCTGAACTGACCTGGTTTCTCATAGCTAGACTGAAAATAATTAGTATTTAATCTAGCAGAAGGGGAGCCCAGGTGGTGCTATTAGGTAAACATAAGACTGATAACCACATGTGAGTGGTTCAAAACTACCAGTCACTGTACTAGAAAAAAAAGTGATGATCTGCTTCCATAGGATTTAAGACTTGGTAAAAATCCTCAGAAACAGTAGTGGGAGTAGCGATATCATGAGGGTAGGAGGATGGTGGGGCAGAGGGTGGACAGAAAGGGGGAAACAGAGGGAGCCCCTTACAAGGTTGGATATATAGCCATTCCCCAGGGGAAGGAATAACAGAAATATGGGTGAAGGGAGACAACAGATAATGCAAGATACAAAATAACCACAATAATATATAATTGATCAAAGATTCATGAGGGTAGAAGGGTGGGGGAGGGAGAGAAAGAGGAGCTGATACTAAAGGCTCAAGTGGGAAGAACATGTTTTGGAAATGTAGAAGGCCACAAATGTACAGGTGTGCTTAATACAATTGAATGATGCATTGCTATAAGATTTGTAATACCCCCTAATAAAATGATTTCATTTTTAAGAAAGAAAGATTTAAGGCTTGGAAGCCCTGTGTAGGGTCACTGTGAGTAGGAACAGACTAGGTGGCAGAGAGCGTGGTTCGTGGTTCATCAAGCTGAGCAAACTCTTTCAATGTAGCTTTGATTGTAGCTACAGTAACATATTAGTATTTAACAATTTTTACCCTAAAGGTGCTAAACTCTGAAAATCTTTTGGAACCACAAATTCAGCATTTGATTTTATTACTACTAAAGGTTAAAGAGAAAGAGTCAATTTCTAGTGTGTATAAGAGTCTTCAACATTTGGAGAACATATAATTAATTCAGCTTTAGAAATGAAAAAATGTAGAATTTTAATGTGGGAAGAACATCTTTTTTTTAATAGTGTCAAATTTTATTTCATTAACTTAAAAGATGAACAAATTATATGGTTCAAATGTTATTAAATTTATCTCAAACATGTTTGCACAGAAGATGAACATACAGGATTTCCAGTAACTTATGGTTCAGTTCATTGTTCCATTTAAAAAATATTCTTTTTCCATCCACAAAATGCACTGAAGGGCAATTCTTTTATATTGCACAAAAGCCAGATGAAATGTTCAAGTTATTTGTTTCATTGTCAACTTGGATGCTGCAGCTGGGAGACATGAAAACTCACAGTTCCTTCCAGATGCAAACAAAGTTTCTTCTGTTTCTCTCAGCTAGACAGTGGAGGCCTCCGGTCATGTGTCTTACCAGAGCACCAGACTTGATTCTCATCCCAGATCACTTCTTCTTCTTGCCTTTTCCTTTTTTACATCCTTCTCCTTGCTGAAGACTCTGGTCAGTACCGCCTGTTTTTTGTGTCCTTGTTTTTCGCTTAGGTATCATTTCAGCTGCATACAACATTACCGACTTAGGTGAAGGAAACGATACCAAACAGAGGCTGCCATCTTCTTGTTTCAGCTGGACCCGGACTTTGCTGAGCATCACGAGTCCACTCTCTAGAGTACATTTTATTTTTCTGCAGAGATGCATTAAGTCCAACTGCTAAGCAGACATCTTGAATCTCGGAAGCTGTAGGATTTTCAACAGGCGTGTTGACCGGGATGTGCCGCCCCTCTGCGATGGTCTTCTTGTTATTTAAGTAAGCAGGGTAGCTACAAATGAACCTGTCCTGGTCAGCAGGGGACTGCGGCGCAGCGCTGGCCATGCCCACGCGGGATGACAGCACACCCGGCCAGCTTGCAGCGCATCGAGAAGACAGGCCAGAAGGCGGCGCGGAGAGTCGGCTCGGGTCGCGTCCGGGAAGAACATCTTTTATGAGAAATTGCTATTAACCAATGTTTCCATTGATCTCAGTCACATCGTTGGTGCAAGTGGTGTACGATTGGCGGACCTGAATGTTGGCAAGGACAGGAATTGACATCGTGGCTGCCACAATGGGTTCTAGCTAAGGTGCAAGCGTGAGGTTGGCGCAGGACCAGGCAGGGATTGGTTCTGTTGTGCATCAAGTCGTTACGGGTCAGAACTGGCTCAGTGACACCACAGCACCAAAGGTTGGCGGTTAAAATCCATGCATTAGCTCTGCAGGAGGAAGGACTTCTGACCTGTTGGCTGAGTTCTGTTCTGCAGAGTCACAGGACAATGCCTTTGTTTTGCTTTGTAACGGCCCCTGCTGTGAGCAAGCATTCCTCCCAGGCAGTAGAGGAACACTTGGAGCATCAGTTCTTTCTAACCCAAGTTCTCCTAGCTTCTAAGACAGCGAAATAGAGTCATGTGGAAGGTGCTCAGGGAACCCTGGTGGCACAGTGTGTATGTGTTGGACTGCTTCCTGCAGGGTCATGAGTTTGAAACCACCAGACTCTCTGTGGAAGAAAGGTGAGGCATCCAGTCACAGCCACCCACACGGATTGAAGACCATGACTTTGGTTTTGGAAGCAGCTAGGTACAATGGATATTAATTTATATTGTATGTGCTCTATTTATACATGTCTTAATATGTTACTTTTCCTTATTATGGCATAATCCATAGAATATATTGACAGAAATTATTACACTATTGTACGAATAAAAGATCATATGATACCTTAGATGATGCCCTCTGAACTGCCTCTTACAAAAATGTCATTTTTTTCAACCACTTTCAAACTTGAGAATAAATGATGCTAAGTGAAATCAAAGTAAAGGAAAACATATCTGGTTATTATATTAGAAAAAAATAGACCAGCAATTTGAAGAATTCTTCTTGTCTAACCCTTTCCTTTTCTTCTCCTTTAGAAACAACTCATCAACTAAACGAATAGTTCTCTGTCCTCCAGGAACCAGATTCAGCACAGCTCACACAAATGCAATGACAAGCTTAGAAGAATTTCCACCCACATGGGCTCAGAGTCGAAGTCTTCCTATGTCCAGGTAGGACAGTGTTTTCTAGAAAGGTCTGTGTACTCCCCTTTGGAGTAGCTTGCTGATTACAGCCCATTGACAACTTACTGCTGGGAGCAACCACTCTTCCTTCTCACGTTGAACTCTCCCTTTAAGTGAAAGACCAGACATTGTATGGACAACGGGGAAGACTTGCAGGATTTGTAGGGGAGGTAAAATTTGTAATCAGTCTGTAAAGGCCTGCACTAATAAAGATCGGTGTTCATTAGCACTTTGATAGCCGGAATGACTCTGCCACATTGAGTTGAAGGTTTTTATTAATAAAATTATATTCCATACATAGATGGTATATTTATGCAATTTTAGCAAAAGGAAATAGAAAGATCAGTACTAGTGGGAAGGATGGCATCTGCCTCCAGAGAGAGATCACAGGTCATGGCTGAAGGGACTTCTTTTACTCCAAGGACCTACACATCATGCCAGCTTTCTAATGTAGACATAGTTCATTCACAAGTCAGTTACACATCTGTTCTTGGCATAGAAAATGACTATTGAAAAGCAACATTCTGATTGTTGCAGCTTCGAGTGCAGAGTAGGTTTAAGGTCTGTCCTTTTTTTAGGAAAAAACTTGTGTCAAGATTTAGAAGCAGCTCAGGGCTCCAGTCGCATCAATTGTTCTCAGGATACTGCTGTGTGTCTACAGGGGCCCTGGTGGTGTTGTGGTTACCCATTGGACTGTGATTCAGAAGGTCAGTGGTTCAAAACCTCCAGCCAATCTGCATAAGACAGTGGGGCTTTTAGTGCAATAAAAAGTGACAGTCACCAGCGTTGGTGGTATAGGGGTGAGCCTCACTGCCTTACAATAGTGACCGTCTTGAACACTCACAGGGACCATCTGCTTGTGCTACAGGCTCGCTGGGCATCAGCACCGACTATCGGCGGTGAGTGAGCGGGGCTGTGTGTCTGCACTGGATCCTCTCACTTTCGTAGGAATTGCTGTCTAGTGCTTCTTTTTCTGCTTTGATTTCAAAGTCTCGTTTAAAGATTGTGAGAGTGATTTCCAATGAGAGTATGATTTATCTAGTGTTTACTTCTTGGCTAGGTTTTGCGACAAAAGTAATAGCAAACTGTTTGAGCACCTCAGGTATAGTGTGGATTAATTAATATATATCTTGATATGCATACATGAAAATCTGTAGAATTGATCTTGTTATGAGAGTGGCTTCAAAAATTTCATGGGGGGAATTCCATTTTTTAAAATTCCACTTTCCCACAAACTCTTTGAAGTACACTATCATGATCCGTAAGATACTTCCGTGAACATGATCCCTGAAATCCACACCACAGGATAATGTTTTAGGTTAAAACAAGATCTCAGAAGTTATGTCTTTTGGGAGGGAATTTAAATCAAGCCCAGATTATAGTTGCTTATCTTAACATGAGGCCTCATGGATATAACGTTGTAGCACTTTTGCCAATGATCCATAGAGTGCAGAAAAGGGGTGGCTAATATTTAGTATTGAAAGTCTCCTTCTATTCATTTTGCTAGGTCATTTTGGAAGAAAATACTACTTGACTCAAAGAGAAGTTTTTTTTGTTTTGTTTTGTTTTGTGGGCATCACTGCCCTCTGGTGGGAGTAGGAGGCCCAGTCTTGCTCCTGGAGAGCCGCTGCTGGACTTGAACTACCAACCCTGTGGGCCACAGTCCCGCACACTACGCCGCTGGGGCTCAGCCCCAAAGAGAAGTTTTAAAAAACAATTCAGTTGGCTTGCATTCACAATGTCTAGAGTGAGTTAGTACTGGCTAATTCGAGTTGATTAAACCCAATATTTTTAATGCACTCCAAATTAAATTAACGTAATAAAGATCAGTGTTCATTAGCACTTTGAGAGTTGGTGTGACTCTTGCTAAATTGAGTTGAAGGATTTTATTAATTGAATTATTTCCTATTGTCCTTACAGGTCTTTCTTATCTGATCTATTTTTCGTAAGCAGTATGGCTCTTTTAATTAGTTTTAAAATAAACTTCCTATGATCTTCAAGAGTGTGGGAAACATTGTACAGAAACAACTTAAGATGGTTATTAGTTCTTTGACTTTTGACTCAGAGGACAGCAGTGGGTAATAGATAAACTGAGTTCAGCATATCTATATTGATGCACACACAGAATTTTCATCATGTAACAAGGTCACAACACAATGAGACTCAGGAGTGAACCATTGGAAATGTGTTTTGATGGTCTCCTTTAAGCTATCTAAGGAAAACTGGATGAGTGAGTAATTGGTGGGACAATCAGGGGAATGGGGAAGTAGGATATGCTAAGAAGCAGTTCCAAAGTTCCAAAGGAGGAAAGTCTTTTTCATTGTCAGAAACTAAAAACAAAACCATACAGCTATGAAACTTGAGTCATGGGTGTTTTTATGTTCCACAGCATTAAAAATCATACCTTTTATTTCCTTTGAGATAAAAAGTGAAAAAACCAGCTAGACCAGGAGCGCAAGTCTTAAAGAAGCCTACTCATTCCACACCCAAGTTAGCGGTTTCCTTTAAATCTCATTTGTTTTAAATCTATAACTCTGTCTTATCAACCCACCTCAGCAGTCACTATAGATAATAGTTGTAGATATGGTTCTTAGTTTCCTGCTTACATATACCTTCAATTAAGTTTTACAAAGTTGGCTCCAGAGACTTCATTCAAGTAGCTCATTAGCAAAATAAGGTAGACTCTATATTAAACTTGATAGGAAAACAGCAGAATGATCAAGACTTTGTTTTCTACAATCAAGGGCCATCTCTGAGGAACAAACATCTCTTGGACAAATCTCTTCATTGTTTGAGATAATTAAGGTTGATTGTGCCAACCTGGTTGATAAACACATGAGGGATTAATTGAAGGGCAGAGAGATAAGTAGCTCTGCGGGGCTCGCCTTTCTAGTTTTCGGGTCTCTTGCTTTCTGTTGGTCTGACCAGGGTGCAGCTGCCTTAGCCAGTTCCCTGCTTCAGCTGGCAAGGTTCACTTCCTGCGAGACATCCCTGAGAAGTAGTCACACAAAGCTACCCTGATGCAGTCCTGGGTGCTGGAGCAGCCGAGTGGAGACTCCTGCCAGCACTGAGATGTTGACACGCTCTCTGACCTTGCTTTCCTCCTGCAGTTGGCATCATTGTGTGTGTCTTGTGAGACTGAGGAGTCTGTAGATTGGTGTCAGACATACGGGCTAATGTAGGACTTACGGGCTTAGACAGCACTGCGCTGGGATGCTTTCCTATGCACAGATACCGTTATATACAGCGCTCTCTTATACATAGGAGTTTCTGTGGATTTGTTTCCCTTGTTTACTCAGACGAACACAGTGTTCATTTGCATCACATGTTTAAAAACAAAGCCAGAAACACAACCAGTTACTACCTAATCAATCCCACCTCAGAGCAAGCTGGTAAGAAGGGAACCATAATGCTGTATCCTTTGTGGAAGCAGATAACCGTAGGTTTCTCTTTACGGAATGGCTGGTGGGTTTGACTCACTGACCTTTTGGTTAGCAGCTGTGGCAATTTCAGAATCTCTTGTCAACTTGCGAAAGCATGCAATCCAGCCTGTCAATCAGGTCACAACCTGATAATCTCATTTGGAGGCGCAAAGAAGATAAACAGCTCACTGGAGGCCAGATACACTCTCTGCTTGCTCTTCCTGCTGACAAACCACATGCAGCCACACCGATCAACCCAGAACCCTGGAACTGGAGGCACCACGGGGAGACCCACACCAGCGTTGAAATACTTCCACCATCACTGGATCCACAAGACTTTCCCACCATTGGCCTGTGATCTTCCTGCACTCAGCATTGTTGCATGGCTACATGAGTCTAAAGAGGAATTTATGGACTAATATTGACATACAGAGTATATCGAACTCATGGATCTGATCTGGACTGGGCTGGGATGTTTTCTTAATGTACAGTTGCTTTTTGATATAAAGATCTCTGTTACCTCCATATGGATTTGTATCTTTGAATTTGTTATTCTAGTCCATTCAGACTATCGTAGCAGCCTTGCACTTAACTCTTGTGACCTCCAGACTCCTTGCATCACATAGAAGGAGAAGTCACAGAAGCCAAATAAAGACATGTTCTTTATGTTTAGATAAGATTGCAGTCTACTTTGATAAGGGAAAATAACTTGAAGCACTACCAAAACTGTCTAGCCTATTTCAGTGACAACCATTTGTGCCTTTAAGTGAGGGAGGGACTCATGGGGAGGGAGGGGAAAAATGAGGAGTTGATACTAAGGGATCTAGTAGACAGCAAATGTTTTGAGAGTGATGATGGCAACAAATGCACAAATGTGTTTGACACATGGTTGTAAGCATGGATTGTGATTAGAGTTGTACACGTCCCCAATAAAATGATTAAAATAAATGAATACAGAATTTAGTTATCTAGAATTATATCAAAATCAATTCTAAGTTTCAATAAAATAAAAATTACTGACTAAATGATTATCAAATTCTAAGGAAGGTAAAAGCATACAGAAGACTCTAATTTTTACCTTTAACCAGCAAAGTTAATGCTTCTTTTCTTTACTGCTTTTAGGAATCTGATTCAGTTAGAGTTCTGTAGCCATTCCCTTCCTATTAGAGGAGCAATCCTGTCTTCTGGTGGGAACAGGGAACGGTATGACTGTGGTCTTCTGACAAAGCACAGCAGTGGGGCCAGCGTGAGGAGCGTCAACTGGGCAGGAGATGAGACTGTGTGACTCTGGGAAAAATTTATCTGAGCTTCAAGAACTGCCCCAGATGTTTAGGAGACCAAGCATTCGTTCTGATTTCTGTCCCATCCAGGCTGAGTTTTGTTCAGGGACCCAGAAAGCTCCATGTTGATTAGCATTGCCATAAATGGAAGTGTCTTGGGCCTTAGGGTAAATTCTTACAGGAGGGTGACGTAAGCGCTCAGGATAGCACAGGCGCAGCTGGACAAGGATTCAGCTGTTTTCTCACTGTTGGCAGGACTTGGTGTGCGTAGCAACTGTCACCAGCAGGTGTGTGTTCACTTAAGGAATGATCAGGAGAGGATCAAGACATACCACAAAAGAAATGCCGCTTCGACAGCTTGTAGAATTCCTGGGTGGTTCAAAGGTTTAAGCAATAGACTAGTCTCTGAAGACTTGTGATGTCAATCAGCCCAGACAGCCTGGCAATTGCATCATCCTGAAAAGCATCGTGCTGCCCAGTGGAGCACAGTGCTACCCTGTGCACATCTGTCCACCAGGAGCTGGAATCCACTTCTGTGACCACTAACAACTCCTCCTCCGTAAGGGGCCACAGCACTCCCCCTAAATGCTGTCTCTTTATCAAACCAGGGGTCCTCAAACTTTTTAAACAGGGGGCCAGTTCACTGGCCCTCAGAACATTGGAGGGCCTATAGTACAAACAAATGAACAAACTGAACAAATTCACTGCAGGCCGAGGATGAATCGGCTGCCAAGCAGGACAGGCAGTGGCATCAAAAACACCCAGTGGCTGGATAAATGTCCTCAGCAGGCCGACCCCTGATCAAACAGAGAAATTAATGTGTGTGGCTTCTTCCCACTAGTGCATAATGTATCTTATTATGGCTTACAGCTGATTACGCGAGAACATGGAAACTTGGGTGTGTATGTAAATAAGCAAACAGTTGGCCGAATTGAGTATGACCCCAAGAGCTGGTCCAGTCAAGTGAAGTAAGACAATGAGTCAGGAATTTTTTAGAATATCTTTCAAGGGACGACATAAAAAAAAAACCAGACATGAGAATTTACTGGCTTCTGAAGATACACATTTTAAATTCCAATGCAGTCAGAATATTACATCAGATAGTGGAAGTTGGTAGAGGCATCACATGTTAATTAAAATGTCTTCACTTTACTGTCTCAGATTTTTCATGGGAAAATGTATATTAATAATAAAAAGCTGCCAGGAAGGGACTGCAATGATAAACTGTCCTTAAATTGACCAGGTTGAGGCAGCAGACCATTTTTAGTTGGAAGTGAGAGGGTTAATTAAATTGCTGTCTGTAGAATCATGGCGGGGCTGAGGGGGTGGAGGGAGGGGACCTGGGAGATGTACTTCAAGCAGAGCACTACCACACAGTTCCTTGATCTTTTCTGCTGGTATTTCAGAGCACATGTCTGTTCTGGCATAAAAGAAAGTCTGGGAAAATGCTCCTTTCTCCCCTTCATCTGTGGAGGTCATTCACAGAGGTCATTCAGCAGAGAGAAGCATGTGCAAGGGTGACCTGACTGCTTCCTACACTGCTTCCTCTTTTGAAGCCCTGTCAAGAGAGCCCTTATTTTTGCTCTACTTGCCAAGCTGCGATGGGAAAATATTTTACATTTTGTTCAACAGCACAAACGGCAAGCACTTCATTAGTGAGAAACTATCAAATGCGATTCTGAGCCTACCGTGTCTCTTGTGGTCGCTGCATTTTGAATATAATGTGAGCGCAGTCACATTCTTTGTCAATTAAAAATGGTATTTATAACCATGATAAATAATTTTCATCAGTGACGCTAGGAACTACTTGAGGAGCGAAAGAAGAAAAATTAGAAAGATTTCCAAGCATGGTTACAAGATCAGAATGTCCTGGGGTGGAGACACAGGTCGACTCTTGGTTCCTCCACATGTGGTCTCTGGACCAACAGCAGAAGCAGTGGGAGCTCATTAGAACAGCAGAATCTGGAGCCTCAGCCCAGACCCGCAGAGTCAGAATCTGAACTGGAATGAGCTCCTCAGTTGCTCATGTGAACATTAGCAATTGGGCAGCTCGAGGACTCTGAATCTTGCCCCTCGTCAAGTAGTATTTATTGAAAAGAAATGCTGCTCCAACATGAATTCAAGTAAAATATAAACTTCTTTTTTTGTTTTTTGTTTTTTTTTTGGGGGGGGGGCGTGCATCACTGCCCTCTGGTGGTCATGGGAGCTACCGAGTGCTATTCCTGAGAGCCACCGCTGGATTTGAACCGCCAAGCCTGCGGGGCGCAGTCCCGCACTCAACCACTTGGGCCACCGGGGCTCAGCCCAAAATATAAACTTCTTGTGGAACAATATCCCCCAAAGAATAATGTTACAATGTAGAGGAACTAGAATTATTGGAATACAGTATGTGAAACTGAATGATGGCACTGGGGACTGATATTCAGAGTAGTGTGGGTCAGAGGACAAAGCAAATCTGACTTTGAGGCAGTGCAGGCAGGATTCTCCTTAGAAGTCAGGATGTTGAGATTTTGTCATCTGTACATTGGACATAAAATCAGGAGAGACCAGTCCCTGACCAAAGCTCAACCCGAGAGAGAGTTCCCAAATCTTATGAAAATGGAAGCATCTCTACCTTTAGTACTTTGTCTAGAACAATGTGCCTATTCTTTCTTCTTATCTTGATTGAAAAGTTGGCTTTCAACAACGGGCCAAAGCAAGGGGAACATCCATGCTGGAGTTGGCTAAAAATCAGGCCCTGCAGTTATTCTGTGAATAGACACCCTCCAGCTAGAACACATAAGTGACGCCAAGAAAGAAATGAATTCTTAGCTGCAGCAGACTCATTCACATTTACAGGTGACATTTAACTTCTCCAACTACAAACAGTGAATCAAGACTCTCTCTTTGAAGAAAAAAAAAGGACAAATAATATTAGTGATGGTCACTTTATTTGTAATGTACCGTGAATACTTACAAGGTCTTTTTAGTCCTCATGTTGGGCAAAGATATTGAAGAACAGATCATTTGAGTAACCTTACCAAGATCCTTAGCTAGGAAATGTGTGAGGCAGCAGATATGCCCTGTGAACTTATCTCAAAATGAACTAAGAAATTGGTAGGTCAGTACTATGTCCAATCTTGAAAGAACCCAGAGCAGATACTTAAATAATTGGGTCTATGTGTGGTACCGTAAGCCATGCTTCTCAGAAGCAAATTATGATCTACTAAGAAAATGCTTCCAAGAGAAACAGGGAAGGCTGCCACCATGCAAAAAGTTACAGCCTGATCCCTGGGGGCTCTGGGGTACAAACTATGTCTCAGAGATGCTCCTTCTGGAAACAGCAAACGAGACATTCCTCTCAGTGTGGGTAAGGGTCCTCATTCTGTTGTTTTTCTTAGGAGCCATTGAATGGTTCCCACTCAGAACAGCACTGCACTCCCAGATGTTTCTCTCTCCACGCTTGCCAGAAAGAGGCTCCAGTGATTGACGAGATGACTACACTGCCTTGAGAACTGAGCACAAATGCATACTCTGGGAAAGATCATTGCTGAGCAGTAAAATCCTGCGTCAACATGAGATACTAGTTCTGTGTGAATTAGTCCTTGCTGGAGAATGGAACAAATCTTTCTGCTCTAGAAGCTATGTGAATTGTTAGGCTCTGTCTTACAGTTCTCCATCGCATCGCTTTGGCTCCAATCATTTGTCTTTTGGGGTCTCGATAAATAAGTTTACTTTAGAAGTTTCAATAAATAGGCTTACTTTCAAAAGAAAAGCAATTATAGCATGATGAAAAGTATTTCAATTCACAAATAAAATATATTTTAAAAGGAAACATGCAAACCAGGAAAACCTGCTTTCTCCTATTGAGTCAGTCACCCAATCCAGTTGAAATTGAGTTATCTTTTGATTATTTCAAATGAAAATCCTTTAGAGCACAAACGTGAGAACCTTAGCGTAAATGTGTATCTCTGGAATACCCTTAGCTTTCCTGTGCCGTGGACAGAGAGCAGATGTGTGGATTGGTGATACGTGGAACAGTTCAAATCTTTGAACTTTCATTGAATAGTTCACATCTTTGAACAAGGTCATACCCTTGAAGGGAGTGACCAAGTGAACTGTACAGAATGTCTCTATTTTATCTTCGTAAGTGATGAGACTATTCCACATGGTTTGGATTCCAGATATTACTATTGCTATGAATACTAGTAGCATTCAACTTCACCTCTTAATAAATGACATCATCTGAATGGCCTTATTTTGTGACTACTGAAATAAAAGAAGCTGATCAAACTGGGTCTTTATCCTTGGTTAGTTTCTCAAATAGCAAAGCCATGGAAATGCCACTTAAGTCTATATTTTCCTGAGAATATATATTTTAAATCATTTGGGCCGGCTGAGCCCCGGTGGCGTAGTGGTTGTGCGCGGGACTGCGGCCCACTGGGATGGAGGTTCAATTCCGGCTCCCAGGAGCAAAGGCTGGGCCTCCTACTCCCACCACCTGAGGGCAGTGATGCCTAAATAAAAAAAAAAAAAATCATTTGGGCCTCTTCATTCTTATGCCAACTTTAAGCCAAACTGAAAGAACTGATTTTGTATATTAGAACTATGACCATTTTTTCCTAGGAAAAACATAAAGCTTAGAAACTTACATTGAACTAGGACATCGAGGGTACCTAAAGAGAGAAGTTGATTTAGGCGAGTCAAGTCTGTCCCCAGAGTTGGCGCTACTTAGCTCTTCCAGCACCAACTTAAACCCATTGGTGATTTTTTTATTTCCCTTTAATCATTTTATTGGGGGCTCATACAACTCGACACAATCCATCCGTACATCAATTGTATGCAAATGTGTACATTTGTACCTTTGATGCGTCATTCTCAAAACATCTTCTTTCCACTTAAGCCCCTGGTATTGGCTCTCAGAATTACCCATATGATTAGTCTTTTCATTTGCAATATTAATACAAATCAACAAGTACTTTTAAAGAAACATAGAGAAATAAAATAATGGTGAAGAAATGATGCCACTCCCTTCTTTTAAATGCTACCTTAAATTATTTCTACCATATAGACATGCTTCAAAAATCCCTAATGCACAAACCATACTTGTTTGGTTTTTTTTGTGGGGTTGGGGTGAAACCATACTTGCTATGTGAACTTGAGTGCTGGATGGTTTGAAAAGTGGAATTGCTTATTAATTAGGTCCTTAGCTTTGGATCAGAGCACCTGGATTAGTTCCACTGTCCTTAACCTGGATTTTCTATCTGAAGTCAAAGCGTCACTCTTTTAAGTAGTGACGAAGCTTTTGCATCAAACAGGGGCTCCTGTCCTGATGTGGGAGTTAAACAAACATTTTAGCAAGTAGGAGGATTCAGGATCTGTTCTCAACAGAGTTAAATTTTAATGAGTCAAGTTTCTTATTGCAAAATGAACCTGGATTCGGGAGAATCAAATGTGAGCCTTTGTTTTAAAACAAGTCACTTCCTCATCTCCAAATTAGAGGGAAAAAAGTCAGGTTCAGAGCATCAAACTCATTGCCAAGGAGTGAACGCTTACTCTCCTTCAATATCACAGAGAATGGTTCGCCCTGACCGGACTTGTTTCAGATACTGGGGTAGTTGCAGTCTTTCATGGCAACTTTGAAGATGCAGAAACATGTAGGTGTCATTCAACATGTCAATCAAGTCACAGCCTGATGGTGCCTCCTTTTGGGCGTGGCCTTCTCTAAGGAGGGCCCATGGAACCCCCACCCCTTTCTCTGCCTTCACCTTCCTGTTGGCTGACCCTGGTTGCTGCAAGCCCTGTGATACGTCCCCCACCATTGGATCCACATGAGTTTGCACTCACCAGCCTGTGAAACTCTGCATTATTCCATGAGGCTTATGAGTCTGTAGGGGGACTTGTGGACTGGAATTGGACTTATAGACCTGAGTTGGACTGTGCGTGGCTATTTTCCTGATATATAATGACTTCTTGATATAAAGCTCTTTCTCATCCATCTATCATTGTCTCTGGATTTGTTTCTCTAGTCAACCTGGTCTAACTCAGATACCATGAGAAAAACAGCTTGTAAATGTTACAAATGTTAAAGCAGGCTACATGAACCAGTTAATGATCATCAATGGATATGCTCAGTTATTATAAAATGCTGTCCTTGAGGAAAATGAGATCTAATACATGATCCCCACATTGCCACATGACTTTGAATTTTTGTGGGCTCAATACAAATTTTATTCTGCCTTCTCTATTGTTACTTGTATTTGCGTCTTATTGTTACCTTTGGTTAGCCTCGACCTATACCCTAGATCTCTTTCAAGGTTGTTCATTTTCAAAAATTAGAAAAGGAATCTCAAAAGAATTAGAAAATAGAACTAGTTGGACACTTTCAGATACCCTGAGGTCTTGAGGGTTATTTCCTATTTCTGTCTGTTACATGGGGCAGGATGTCGGGATAAGCAGTCTCTTTCTCTCTTGTTCTTGCATCGGTGTTGAATTTCCTCCCCTTTCTCCGGGCGCGGAGTGGTCTTTGTCAGTGTCAGGCCATGTACCTCCAAAGACCCTGCTGACTTAGTTTTAGAAACCATTTCCTCATCTCTGCCTTTCATTTATTTTCAAAAGAGCTTTTGAAATCTGCTATAAGCACTTTCCAGAATTACTGCTAAATCTCTGTTCATTTTCAGATAAAATAGAGACAGACAATCATGCAGTCTTAAAATTTTGAATTTAAGGAAAGAAACAAAACAGTCCAATAATCCATTCCACTCTTTATTCAAAATGTGAAGGATACAGGGGAAATATCATGTAGTAAATGCATCCTGTATTTTATTTTAAACTCCTTTGGGTTCAGCAGGAAATTAACAACAAAATGTCATAAACTTAGCAAGAGATTCAGGATTTTAAATCAGCACATATGTAGATAATTCAAAAAATATATATTTTAATATGTAACGAATGAGTAAAACAAAAAGAAAAATCCAGCAATGAAAGACTTCATGGCTAAAGAACAAATCAAATAACATGTTAAACAAAGCTTACCCACTGCCATCCAATTGATTCTGACTCATAAACAAACAAAAAAACCCAAACCAAAACGAGACTCACTGCCATTGAGTCGATTCTCACTGTTGGTGACTGATGAGGACAAGGCAGAAGAGCCCTGTGGGTCTCAGAGACTGAGACTCTCCATGAGACTGGAAAGTCTCATCTTTCTCCCAGGGGAGCAGCTGGTGAATTTGAACCACTGACCTTGAGGTTAGCAGCTGAACTCTAACCCACAATGCTGCCAGGGATCTGCCTCTAACACAAGGCGACCTCTCTCTATTCCCAGAGACTGGAAATCTTTATGAAGGCAGATAGCCTCGTGTTTCTCCCGCTTGGCTTGTGGGTTTGAACTGATCATATTGTTGGCTGCAGTGCCACTTCCAATCCACAGCACGTCCATTGACCCCCACTTTCAATTCTCATTTGGTAGCCATGTGAATAAGCCCGTCATTCTCACATGAAAGATCGCCTATATAAGTGATGACACATTGTCAAACCGAAAACAGTAGTGGCAAAATAAACCGAGATAATTCTGAGTCTGATATATTTATTTTCAGTGTCTTTTTTAGGTTCCAAATTTATAAAGCCAACTGATTCACCACACTCGTATTGTTTGGACTATCTTTACTTGATGATCTAACTAAGATTCCAATTTTGTCTCTATCACTCTTAGAGACTGTCAAAAAAAAAAAAAAGCTATGCTCAACCTCTCGGTTTTCCAAGTTCAAATATGTAAATGTCCTAAGTTCAGTTCTTTGGTCCTCTATCAAATTTTTTGGGGGGCTTGATAATTATTGACTATCTTTTTAGGTCTTTATTGTGCCATCTCCCACAGCACTCTACTTTTCCGCTCGGTTTGACCATTCATTGTAATGGCCACATAAAACTCACAAATGATGTTCACAATGGTGGGGTTTAAGTTGGGAAGGGAACGGGTTATAATTCAGCAGAGAACTGCTGAAGATGCAGTTATTTGAGTCAGCACAGTCTCTTCTCTGCCATGCTTCTGGGCAGGCCTCTTTCTCACCCTTAGATTCTTGGCCTGGCCTGTGACCCACTTGAGCACTGTTACAAAGCTCTTCTGGCCTGCTAATGAATGCCCAAAGAGTATGCCCCTAGCCATAAGCATCAACCTAGTTCTAGCTGCATAGGCTAGCAAACCCAGCGCCCCCAGTAAGTGCCCAGAAGCTCCCCATTCCACAAACCAGTCTCCTACCCCAAAGAGCTCAACTTTCCTGGCCCTGCGGGTTGGGATAGCAACCACTGTGCCATATGCTTTAAAATCAGGAAAGGTGCATCAGGGTGGCACCTTCTCACCATGCTTATTGAATCTGTGCACCAAGGGAATAATCAGAGAATCTGGGTGATGAAGAAGAATGTAGTCGCAGGATTTGAGGATAGCTTATCCACAATCTGCGACATGCAGATGGCAACCTTGCATGTTGCAAGTGAGGAGAGCTTGAAACCATTGCTGAAGATCAATATTGCAGCCTTCAGGGTAACCTCTCGATGTAAAGAAAATAAAAATCTTCACAACTGGACCGATAGGCAACATCATGATAAATGTAGAAAAGGCTGAAGTCGTCAAGGGTTTCATCTGACTTGGGTTCACAATTAATGCTCATGGAAGCAGCAGTCAAGAGGTCAAGGATGTATTGATTGAGTGACTTTGCTGCTCACAATGTCCTTACAGAGTTGGAAAGCAATGTTCTTTCTCTGAGGACTGAAATTTACCTGACTCAAACCAGAATGTTTCCTTCGTCTTCTTCTTCTTCTCTTCCTCCTCCTCTTTCTTCTCCTCCTTCTTCCTCTTCTTCTTTTTTTGGGGGGGAGGGAGCTACAGTAAATTTTTTTGTTCTTTTTTTCCCCAAGATCATTTTATTGGGAACTCTTACAGCTCCTGTAACAATCCATACATCAATTGTGTCAAGCATATTTGTACATATGTTGCCATCATGAATTTCTAAACATATACTTTCTATTTGAGCCCTTGGTATAAGCTCCTCTTTGTTCCCTCCCTCTCCACCCCCTGCCATGACCCCCTGCTAAATTATAAATTGTTATGATTTTCATACCTTACACTGACCGCTGTCTCTCTTCACCCACATTTCTGCTGTTCATTCCCCTTAGGGTGGTAGTGTGGGGGATTATGCGTTGATCACTGCTATTGTTTACCCCTTTCCTTCCCACCTTCTTTCCCCCTATTCTCCAGGTATCTCTACTCCCATTTCTATTCCTGAGAGATTTTTCTGACCTGGATTCAGTGTGTCCTGAGCTTTTATCTGTACCAGTGTACGGGCTCTGGTCTCCCCAGAAGGGTCATGACAGTGGGAGAGGAAGAAGCCTCAAAGAAACAGAGGAAATTGTGGATTTCACGGTACTAAAATTTGCCATGGTTGACTCATTCCTTCCTTGTGACCCTTCTGTGAGAGGATGTCCTATTGTCTATGTCCACAGGGGTTTAGGGTCTCTCCTTCTCCACAGAAATGAGAGTGCAGACCCCACTAGGAAGCGTTAGAACCTGGAGGGCAATGTAGCCTCACAGAGAAACTCATGAACAGAGAGGGCTCCAGGGCCAGCCTGCCATGCCCACATGGAAGTAAACCAAGAAGGAAAATGAGAGAATGAGAGACTGGACCCCCTACTGGTACACTGCACCCTGAGGATGATGTCCCTGCACGGAACTGCTAAGGCACAGAGAGGACTGTAGGGTAAAGTGACCAGATTTTTAAGCAGAACACCATTGAACGGGGGGAGGAGGGATTCTTGATTAAAAATTTTGTCTATATAGAGCAACAAGAATGTTCATAGAATGCAAAAATGGTATTTCCATGTATTTATTTAATTTTAAAACGCTGTGGGACATTGTTAAATTTTTTTTTTAAAAACTTGAAAGGTGAGACATCTGGTCACTTTACTGTAGGGCCAGCAACAGCTCGAGACATGATCATCTTGCTGGAGCATATCTCAACAGAGGACAATACTGGGGACATACGGCAGGAAGTAAGCCTAGTCTGTTCTCCCCACAGTTGGGCACACCAAGAAGGGAACATAGCAGACCAGCAATGGGAGCCAGGCCAGATGACAAAGCTCCTAAGAAGCCCTCCAAACAGGCCAGGCTAGGAGGGACAGTTCCCAGAATCCCCCGGGGACCGGTGGGGAGAGAGTCGTGAGGATCAGCCCACTGACCTGGAATTATGTAGGCTTTTTCATTTTTTTTTGCTTGTTTCTTTTTTACTCAGTCAGAATATTTTTCAATAGCCTCTTATCCAAAATTGGACATCGAATATGAAAGACCAGAGAAGGGTCAATGTATCGGAACTGTGGTGTGGGCCAAGCACATGGAGAGTGCTGTGGACTGCCAAGAAAACAAACAAAGCTGTCCGGCACAAAACGCAACCAGAAGGTGCCTTGGAGGCAGGCTGGTGAGGTTTCATCTGAAGTACTTTGGACATGTTGTCAGAAGAAGCCAGTTCCCGAAGGACATCACCCTTGGTAATGTGGATGAAGACCTTTTGACAGGGTGGATGGACATAGATGTGCTGCACGATGGCCTCAATCAGAGGAACAGTTGTGAGGATGGCAGAGGGCTGGGCACTGTTCTTGCTATGAGTTAGAATCAAGTCGAGGGCATCCACAACAAAGTCCGACTCCTGGTTCCTCTGTTGTTGCTCCTCTGGTGTCGAAGGCGGTCTAATGTGCAGGATCTCAGAGTACAAAGATGCACTCCCTAATCGTCTATTCTCCCTTGCTGGCAGTGTGGTTCTCCCTCTTGCGCCTGACATGGTTCATGGGGGTAGTCACCTCATCAATTTGAGGATTAAGAGTGTAGGGATGGAGTCTAGCCCGTCAACCTGGAGAGATTCAATGAGATCTCTGTGTGGGCATGGCTTCTCCTGAGAATTCTGGAAAATGTGGTCATTCCTTCTTGGAGGCAGAGACATTGTCTCTCTCAGTTCACTCCCTTGAAGACACTTGGCTGACTAGGCTCACTTCTTGGGAGACATCCCCGTGGAGAAGCCACATGGACCTACCCTGATGCGGCCAGAAACCTGGACCAAGAGAAGCCATCTAGAAATCCCTCCAATGATGAGATGCTTCGACCACCCATTGGCTTCTGATCATTTTGCATTTGGTGTCATTGCATGTGTTTCATGAGTCTGAAGAAGACCTTATAGACTGGTATTGGATATATGGGCTAATAACAGACTTAGGACCCTCAACTGGACTGGGTTGGGATGCTTTCTCAATGTAACATTCCTCTTTTATATAACATTCTTAGACATATACGCATGCTTATGAATTTGTTTCTCTCGTCTATCCAGACTAACACAGTTCATTTCCTATCCAGCAGGACAGCAGTCACAGTTAATTCTGTTAAAAGTCACTCGGAGCTGAGTCACAGGATCCCCTCAGTGTGATCTCCCACTTTCTTATCCAGACCGATCGGGAAAACTAAGGAGTAACAAAGGTTAGGGTTGGAGGAGCCTTATTAAATAGGGCACTGCAGTTTCTGAAGCATTCAAAGAGATGCCTTTGGATTTTGTTAGATTTTGTTAGGGTGTGTCTTTGCCCTCAGTGAGAGTTCATCGTCACTGAATCGATTCTGACTTATAGGGACCCTACAGGACATGGTAGAACTACCCCTGTGGATTTCCAAGACCGCCACTCTTTGGGGGAGTTGAAAGTCTTTGTCTCCTGAAGAGCAGTGGTGGATTCATACTGCTGACCTTGTAGTTAGCTGCCCAGTGTGTTATTGATACCACCAGTTTGGTCCAAATTATATAATCTAACATTAATAGAAATGGAAGCACTTTCCCCCACCCCACTCTGTTCCTATCTCAGCTAGAGAATTCCCTATTTCCCAGGTCGTTCTGGGTCTTTTAAAATCATTGTTAGGGCTGTATAGTCGATTTCAACTCATGGAGACCCCATATGTGAGCGTCAAATAGCTCCATGTGGTTTCAAGGTTGTCTTCATGGAAGCAGGGTGCCATGTCCTTCTCCCCAGGAGTTGCTGGGGCGGTAGTGGGGGTGGGGGCGGGCCAGCAGGGAGCGAGGGTTTTGAACTACTGTCATGAGTGATGCGATCAATAAATACTTAACACTGTTTGACATTTTCGATGTTCGGTTTATTCACGGCAAACACACATCGAGCAATCTAATAATCTTAAAATTAACTTAAACTACAAAGTTAAGAATATCATGGAAAACATGAGTGTTTAAGGGCACCGCACGGCACACATCATGATTCCAGCATCACAGTCCCAAGAAGCATTGCCTTCACTGGTGTGCTCACCCCCGTAGAGCTGGAGAGAGCAGACATTGAAGTCTCCTTGGTTCCTAGCTCTCTGAAGAGTCAGTGTCTCTACCAGGGTTTAAACAGGCAGCGTGACTGGCTCCTTGACATCTGTATCAGGGACCTCCAGACTTTCTGGGGTGGTTCTTCGGACCATCTGTTGGTTCTGGGCAGTCGTTTCAAGGCCTCCCTTTTCAGCTGCTTCAAGGCCTCCCTTTTTAGCTGGGGCCCAATGCCACGCTTTATTTCTTCTTGGCAACGGAGTTCCTTGTGTTGCTTTTTGTAATGATGCTCAGTGTCTCACAAGGAAGTTCTATAAGGCTCTCATTGTTGCCGACCTTTGGTTCACAGCAGTGCTTAACTTGTAAGCCCCCTGTAAGGTTCCCATCCTTATACATCAGGCCATTTCCAGCCAGTCAGATGTCTGCTCGCTTTGCAGCAGCTGCACAGGATGGATGGGCTCAGACCCCTGAGTAGTTTTCACCACCCTGACGCCTTTCTGTAGTGAAAGGGCATTTGACAGTGTTCGCTGTGAACAAGCACAGGGTCGCCACAAGCCTTCCCATCCTCCTTGCGGCCTTACCGCTCCTCCTCCTCCTCCCCTTAAACTCCAAACTCATGGCCATCAAGTCAGTTCTGACTCAGAGCAAGCCTGCAGTGCAGGGGAGAACTAGCCCTGTGAGTTTCCAGGACTGCCTTGTCTTTCTCCAGAAGAGTGGCTGGCTGGCTCCATGTCTGTAGTCCCACCCCTTGCTCTTCATTGCCATCCGGCCCAGGCCAGCTCATAGCCCAGGCTTTCTCCAGTGAGGCCGGTACTTTCAAACTGCTGACCCTGAGGGCCGAAGCTCTACCCTTTACTCACCATACACCACCAGGGCTCCGAAAGCCCGGTCAAGAGACATTCTGCATCCACCTCTTAGCCCTCGACCAAATCTGTAAACCACGTAAAAGCAGGTGAGCTGGTGGTTATGATGTTGCAAACATGTTCAATGTGTGAATTCCCAAGGCTCTTCTAAGAGGAATTAGAGGCTTTCTCTCTACTGATGTCCTTGGTTTATATCGCCTAAAAAAAAAAAAATCAAATCTTTGCTAAAAAACAAACAAGAACACTCAGTGGAGAGAATAACATTGTAAAGAACAGTTGCCAACTGACGGTCATGAATTACAGCCTGAAAACCATTTCTTTTTTTGTGTGTGTGTGGGCATCACTGCCTCTGAGGGTCGTGGACGTTACCCAGGGCCACTCCTGAGAGCTGTCGCTGGATTTGAACCGCCAAGCCCCCGGGCTGCAGATCCACACTCAACCACTTACGCCACCGGGGCTCAGCTCTGAAAACCATTTCTATACACTTAAACATCTTCAAGAATGGTACTTCAAGGAGTAAACTAAGACTAGAGACTAACCTTCAAAGCTGAGCAATTTTGAATGATACTAGTGATTTTATACTCCAGTCAATGTTATCTAGTAGTTGTTAAGCAGAATTAAGGCTCTTAATGGAGAGACTTTCTAAGTCCTTGAGTGTTTCCTGCTTGACTGCAAGGTGAACCATTGGAAACCACTAGCAAAAAGTGACCAGATGTCCCGCTTTTGGCAGAACAGTCCCGATTTTAAACAATTTTTCCCATGGCCCACGGCATTTTTAAAAAGTCCCAATTTGGGGGGGAAAATGCACGACAAGCTAGGGAACAGAAGGAGAATGGGAACAAAATATACCCCCTCTACCCTCCCTACCCACCCCCCCAACTCCCCGGTTAATGGTGCCCTGCTTTATCAATGTTAAAATTTGGTCACTTTACACTAGCAGCTGTGTGCTTGTCTGGGTTGACTAGAGAAACAAATGCATAGGCACCCGTATGTGTGTAAGAGAGAATGGTATAGCAAAGTGCAATTGTACATTAAGGAAACGCCCCAGTGTATTACAGATCAAGTCCCTAAATCCAAGTTAGCCCATATGTCACTGCTAGTCCATAAATTCCTCTTCAGACTCATGCAGCTATGCCACAATGCTGGATTCAGGAAGATCATAGGCCAGTGGGTGCAAAGTCTTAAGGATCCAATGGTGGAAGAAGCATCTCAGAGGTGGCAGGGGTCTCCACATGGCTCCCCCAGCCCTCGGGGCTCTAGCTTAGCTCCGTGTGTCTTGTCAGAAGGAAGGTCTGGCAGGGAACGAGCACGTGTCCCACCTCCAACGAGCTAGTAATCTCCTTAGCGCCTCCAAATGAGGTCATCACCCTGGGACCTGATTGACAGGCTAAACTCCATCCCAAGTTTCAAATTGACAACAGATTATGTAGCTACCATATGCTCCTTAAGAAAAAGAGGAGGCTTTTTACTCCCACGGGGATTTAAAGTCTTAGAAACCAAGTTCTACCCTGCCCTAGAGGTTCGCAATGAGTCAGAATCCGTTCAAAGGCAGTGTGTGGTTTTTTGTTTGTTTTGCTCTTTGTTCTTAGAACAGAGAAAGCAGCATTAGTTCCATCTAGCGGCGAAAAGCGTAACTACACAGAAACATGTGTCCCAGAGTTAACCCTGTTGGGCAAACACGCGTTTTGGGGGCAAATGACACAATCCCCCAAAGCGACCTTCCCATTTATCTAGTGCAAACCTCAGAAGTAAGATAACCGAATTTATATGTGGGCTTGGGTTCTTACAATTTGCTGTTGCGTTCTCATGATCGCACCCTCATTTCAATATTTGATCAACTTTGCCTAGGGCCCTGGTGGCGGAGTTAGTTACTCTGGGCTGCAGCCTGAAAGGTAAGTAGTTCAAAACCAGCTTTAGCTGGAGACTTGCTTTCCTACTTGGGTAAACATGTGTAGCCTCCGAAATCTGCGGAGCAGCCGCGGAGTCGGCCGCATAGGATAGGCCAGCGGTCCACTGCACTACCGCCCCGAGCCACCTTTCCTCCAGCCGCAACCACGCCGGACTGCACTCTTCACGGGAGTCACGAGACTCTTTCTTCCAGGTGCGACTGGTAGTTCCCAACTGTCAATCTTGTGGTTAGCAGCCCAGGTAGATCTCGTCACATATGCGTATAAAGTGACTGAAAATACCATGACTTTATTATTGAAAGTATTGCAGATATTGAAGGGATAAAGCTCAGCACAAAACTGACTCGTCCAGGCAAGACTCACAGTCCCAAACCAGGGACATATTAAACGTCAACGAAATTTGTGCACTCACAAGTCACAGATGTCAGGTCACGCCAACTCCTAAGATAATTTAGAGAAGAGGATCAAGGAGAAACGCCACTTTGGGCATGAAAACAATAAGGCTGCAAGAGATAAAGCACCTGCTACCCTAATAATGATATTTTGGTGGTCATATATCTTTTCCAGGAGAAACAGCAAAGCGTTCTGCCCCAGGCCAGTTGTGCCTGTTGATTATGGACTGAAAGGCCACAGGAAGATATGTACAGATGTGTTTGACAAATGGATATATGGGGGCTGAGCCCTGGTGGTGTAAGTGGTTGAGTGCGGGACTGCGGCCCGCGCAGCGGCGGCTCTCAGGAGCAGCACTGGGTAGCGCCCACGACCACCAGAGGCAGTGATGTCCCCCCAAACAAGCAAACAAACAAATGGATATAAGTATGGATTGTGATAAGAGCTGTAAGAGCCCCAATGAGATTATTTTTTTTTTTAAGATTTGTCTTTATGTGTTTAGTTCTGTGCTCAATTCTGAAATGTTTCCCAGATCACTAGTTCAAATTGGCCTGTATTTATCAAGATCCCATTAAACACATACACCTTTCTATGAAACACACTGCTGACAGCATCATCTTTATAGAATTAGTCTACACATAAGTCTATAAAATATGACTTTATTCCCTTATTCCATCTCCAACCTTCTAAGAAAATTACTATGGAGCTTGGATCATCAAGAGAACCAAATCCAAATTATTTAATGTGGTTCTCTGATAGACAATCAGAATTCTTTTTCAAATCATTTATCACTAATAGATTTATATTGCAAATCCTTTCTGTAATCATTTGATGGTACCAAGGGCTTCACAACATTCAGGGGGAAATTCCCTTACCTTTTAACCCCATGTCCCCACAAACTTTTCTAAGCCCCCTCAGATTAGCATTTTTGTATTACAACTATTTTTTTGGTAGAAATAACCTTAAGACCTTCTCCTATGACTGAAATACGACACCTATTGAGCCTCTGATTGAATATTTCTGCGAAATTTATGCAAACTTCATGCATCCAAAAGAGCAAAGTCCATCTGAGACTCTCCTTCTGTCCACGTTTCTGTTCTGAGAAACACATGTACCTGAGTTTTCCTCGAAATGCTGAGAACAGTGCATGTCCTCTTCAAGCAACAAAGAAGAACCTGTTTGACCATCCAAGGAAAAGCCACAGGACATATTTGACCTAATTTTAAAAACTTTCCACTCTGCCACTGTGCTACTAAGAAGGTGATTGGATTGCAAGAATGTCACCAGGGCGTATCATCGACACACCTTGCTCCAATGCAGGGGAGGATGGCATCATCATGTATTTAGCAGATGTTTGCAGCATTGTGGGCAAACGCCTTATTAAGTGCTATTGCCGAGTCAAACAACAGCTGCTCCGCTTGAAGTATCTTGTATGCATGTCAATGTGAGCTTGCGCATGGATATATTTACCTTAAAAAATGAAAGTGCTACATACACCTGGTAAAAGACTCCTATAGTAGGAAAGTTATAACAAAAAGCAAGAGAACCTCTCCTTGTCCTCTTTTATTTGCATTAACACTTCCCAGAGACAACCAACACCAGCTTTGCTGAATTTTGTTTTCTAATGGTTGCGTCTCTAATTCTAAATTACATTTGGGGGAACACTATGTCTTAAAATAGCCTCTATTATCTCTTGGGTTTGAAATATGAGAAAGCAGCTTGCTTTTAGTTTCCTCAGTTTCCTTGCCATGCTCTATGTTCTCAATTTCTTGGAAATTTTAGACAATAAATGTAAACCTTTTATAAAGATTCAAAGTAACCCAAAACTTAGAGCACAAGGAGAAGTTTAAGTATATGAAAACGTTAACCCCTCAGGTGTGACTTTGCTGCACTGTGGGGTTTTGTGTGTTGCTGTGACACTAGAAGCTGTGTTTCCAGAGTTTCAAATACTAGCAGGGTTACTTATGGCTGATAGGCCTCAGTGGGATGTCTAGACTAAACTAGCCTAGACAGAAGGAAGAGGCCAGTGAAAACTCTTATGATTGGCAGTGAAGCATTGTTACAGAGTGCCAGAGCATGTTAGCATCTCAGATAGAAAGAGACTCAACATCCAACTGGGGAAGAGATATGTGATTAAAGTAAAAGCAACCTTAATGACATGTAAGGGACAAAGCCGCCAGTCCCTGCATTTGTCAATGGTGCATGATTCAAAATTAGAAGAACCATGGCAGATATCCATTAATACTCAGGATGTGGACTGTGCAAAGTTTGAGTCTGAAAAATTGGATGCCATAAAATAAAATAGAACACGTCAAGATCAATACCTTAGACATTAGTGAGTGGAAATAGACTGGTATTGGCAGTTTTGAATCAGGCAGTCATGCTGGAATGGCAAAGTGAACAGGAATGGTGTAGCATTCATTGTCATAAGAGACATTTCAAACCTCTCTTGAAGTGCAATGTTGTCTGTGACAAGATAATATCTATACACCACCAAGGAAGTCCAGTTAATACAACAATGACTGAAATCTATACACCATTCACCAAAGCCAATTTTAAAGAACTGAAGAATTCTGTCAATTTATTCCATCTCAAATTGATCAAACACGCAATCATGATGTCTTAGTAATTACTGGTGATTAGAATGCAAAAGATGGGAATAAAGAGGAAAGAACAGTCATTGGAAAATACGGTCTTGGAGATAAAAACAAAGCTGGGGATTGCATGATAGAATTTTGCAAGACCAGCGACTTGCAATGGCTTTTTTTCAACAACACTAAAGACTTTTACAAGATGAAAGGTGACTATACAAAGGATGTGTTAGTCTGGATTGACTAGAAAAACCAACTCATAGACAATCATATGTGTGTAAGAGAGAACTTTATATCAAAGAACAATTGTACATTAAGAAAATATTCCAGCCCAGTCCAGATCAAGTACCTAAGTTCGATATTACCCCATATATCGGTACTAGTCCATAGATTCCTTTTTAGACTCACACAGCAACACAATGACGCCAAATGCAGGAAGATTACAGGCCAGTGGGTGAAAAGTCTTGTGGATCCAGTGGTGGTGGAAGCACCTCAGCATTGGCATGGGTCTCCCTGTGGCACCTCCAGCTCTAGGGCTCTGCCTCTATCAGTGTAACTCCATGTGGCTTGTCAACAGAAAGAAGGAGTGTCTCCTACCTTCAGGGAGTTTCCAGAATCCTCAGGAGAAGGCCATGTCCACAGAGAGGCCTGATTGACTATGGTCTGATTGACAGGCTATCCTCCACCCCTTTGCCAATTGACAAGACGTTATGTAACTACCACAAGGAGCTAGTCCCCCAAAACCAGAATTTATTTTTCAAAGCTATGTATTAAAATTTTTTTACAAAGCAACAAAGTTGTCACTTTCAAAGTACTCTCCATTATACTTAATACATTTTTTCAAATGTGTGATTCTGCTCTTGGAATCATTTTTCAAATTAATCTGTTTGCATGGCTGACAGCACCTCCTTCCTTTTTTCCTTCACCTCCTCTAAGTCATCAAATCACTGCCTTTCACACCCTCTTCATTTGTGGAAACAAAAAGAAGTTGCATGGAGCAGGGTCAGGTGACAGGGGCATGGGGCAAGAGAGGCAGGCTGGTTTTTGTGCCAAAAATTCGCACCCTGAGATGACTGCATGATCAGGTGTATTGTCCTGGTGGCAAAACCCTTTCCTTGTCTGCTTCACATCAGGCCTTTTATGTTATGCTAGCTCTCAGAACCTCTAAACAGAAAGCTTGTTTAGCAGTTGCGCATGGTGCAACAAACTCCAAATGCACCATCGCCCTCTTATAAAGCAAGAGCAAATGAACCTTGTCTTGATCTTTGATTTCACTTGAGGGGGTGATGATGGTGTCTTCTACTGCTTGAGTCATGTTTCCTTTTGGGGTTGCACCATGAATAGCACCCGATCTCCTCATCAGGAAAGACCTTGGGGGAAAAGTCTGGGACTGAGGACCTGTTCTTTCGAAGCAAGTCATGTTCCCACTCAACGCTCTTCACTCTTTTTCCTGGTCAGTCAGAACCCGGGGCACAAATTTCGCAGCGGATCTTTTCATTCCCAAATCTTCGGTTAAAATTCACTGAACTAAGAGCTCCACGATAATCCAGATAACTTCCTCATTTCTTCAATGGCCCATTGTCAGTCTTCACGCACAAGTGCACGGATTTTGTTGACACTTTGTCCATTCGTGAAGTTAATGGACATCCAGAATGAGGTGTGTCATTAATTGACATTTCACCTTTTTTGAAACAAGAAAATTTGAGTTTTTCCAAAGCGTAGTAAGCCATGTTTAACGTCACAGTTGTTTCTGCGGCATTTTTCCTGAGCAGGAGACAAAATTCCTCACCCGCACAATGTTCTCTTAAATCCGCCGTCCTTAGAAATGAGGTTCTTGGTGGCGTAGTGGTTGTGCGCGGGACTGCGGCCCATTGGGGTGGAGGTTCAATTCCAGCAGTGGCTCCACAGGAGCAAAGGCTGGGCCCCCTACCCCCACCACCAGAGGGCAGTGATGCCCCCAAAACAAAAAACAACAAAAAGAGAGGTTCCCAAGAAACTACTTTTAGCAACAACAATAACAACAAAAATCACTGTGACCAGCAAGAACCTTCCCAGGAGACACCACTCTGTGCAATGTCCACCTAGAGAGGAAAACGTGGAATAGGAAAGCTCCTCCCAGCAGAGTTTTTTTTTCTTTTTTGGGTTGGGTGATCCCCCTCTCATACACATGAACTCCCCCAGGTGGAACACAAGGGACTCAGATTGACCATATCTGTTTGCAAGCTTAGGGTGAAGTTGAAGATTAAAACAAATCCATGAGAGTCAAAATACACTTGAGTACATCCCACCAGGGGTTAGAGACCATCTCAAAAATAGATTTGGTGCAGTGAACACTAACGACCAGAAGCATAGGAGTTGTGAGGTGGCCTCAAGAACATCGTACATAAAGAAAGCAAGCACATATGTACAAATATGCTTGATACAAATGATGTATGGAATGTTAGAAGGGTTGTAAAAGACCCCAATAAAATGATTCAGACACACACACACACAGAGGAAAGACTTGGTTGATGCCTCATTTAAATGCCTTCTTGATTTGAAATAAACCATTGAGACCCCAGACAGTATTCTTTCTGATAGCCAAGTATTCTTTCTGATACCCAAGTATTCTTTCTGATAACCATCTGGCTGCTTCACCACGCTTTACTATAGCACTCATATTTTCAATGATTTCTTCATGAGAGTGAGTATTGAGTAGGGTCATGTCATAGGAACTAATTGTTGTTATATTAGGGCTAGACGTAAGCATAAGTCCACAATGTATTCATATACCTGTGATTTAGACATGTCTATCATTTTATGGTAGAGAACATTTTCAATTATACCCCTGACATAAGGTAATTCTATTGATAGTGTCATTAATACCATTCAATGACAACGGTATTAAATTTAAAACACTGTTGAGAGAAGAAAATTAAACAAGAATAGGCCAGAATTTCAGACCACAAAACAAGAAATGTTGACTTATATAGGTTAAACACTTAAGTGACTGGACACTATTTACATGAACAATGGGGGTTGTGATGGGGCAAGACTTTCAATAACTAAGTTCATGTGAGAGAAGCATACCAACTTGTATGATGCTAGGATTATAAATAATAGAATCCAAATCTGAAGTTGGGAACAGTATCAGAGCTTAAATTTTGAACACCTGGTTTGCAGAAGGCTATAGAGGAAGGTGGAAGCCCAAAATCCATTAGCAGGATTCCCCATGTAGATTAAGTCTGCACTGAGTCCTCTCTGGCCATATAGTGGAGAGATTTGAATGCCTTTGCAGTGGTGCTAAGAGCACTGTACAGTCGACAGGGGCAGATGTGTTTATGCTTTCTTTTGCTTCCTGCTTGTGGTTTGTGTGCTTTTTCTGTACATGAAATCCAGGATAGGAAAATCTATAGAAACAGGGTCTGGATTAATAATTACCTGGGAGCATAGCAGCGGCAATTGTGGGAAAATGGGGTGCCAAAAACAATGACTATAAGAAAGAAGAAAGGTTGAGTCCCGGTGGCGTAAGTGGTTGAGTGCGGGACTGTGGCCCACGAGCTTGGCAGTTCAAATCCAGTGGCGGCTCTCAGGAGCAGCGCTGAGTAGCTCCCACAACCACCAGAGGGCAGTGATGCCCCCCCCAAAAAAAAGAACAAAGAAAGAAGAAAATGTTCTGAGATATGTTTTGATGAGTGCATGACTCTTCTCAGTATGATTGAAATATTAAATTGTATTATATGCCAATAATGTTATTAAAAACACACAGGAGGGCAGAGCCCCCAGTGGTGTAGTAGTTGTGCGTGGGACTGCAGCCCACTGGGATGGAGGTTCAATTCCAGCAGCGGCTCCATAGAAGCAAAGCCTGGGCCTTATACTCCCACCATCAGAGGGCAGTGATGCCCCCCCAAAAAAATCCAAAAAGAAAAAACCACACAGGAAAGAAAGACCAGAGTGGACATCAGAAAAGACTTTGAAATTTACTATTGAACATAGCATAGCTAAAATGACTAGAAGAAATGATGAAGCAAAGAAACTCAACAGAAAATTTCAAAGAGCAGCTTGAGATGATGAAATATTATAATGAAATGTGCAAAGCCTGTCATTAGGCAGCCAGAGGGGAAGAACACGCTCAGCACTGTTCAAGCTGAAAGAAGAAAAAATAATCTAGCCTGGATTTGAAATATTGAAGGATTCTATGAGCAAGATATCAAATGCTACGGGAAACTTCAAAAGAAGACAGAGGAATACACAGAGTCACTGTACCACAAATAACTACTTGACAATTAACCATTTTAAGAAGTAGCATAATCTGAAGAATGGATGGTTTGAAGGAAATGTTGCATTGAAGGCATTCATGGAGGGGAAGAAGCCCCAGGAACTGATGGAGCATCAATTGAAGTGTCAACAAGGTGATGCAGAACTGGAGACAGTATGCCAAGAAATTCAGAAGATAGAAGAGATCCTTATGTGTGCCCATTGCAGAGAAAAGTGACCCCACCCAATGCAGCGATTACTGAACAATATCATCATGTCACATGTAAGTAAAATTTTGCTGACAGTCACTTAAAAAAAATGGTTGCAGCAGTCCAAGGACAAAGAGCTGCTAGAAATTCAAGTTAAATTAGAAGAAGTAGCAGAACAACCTGTATATGTTGTGATGTGATGTCAGATGGATCTATGCTGAAAGCAGAGAATACCAGGAAGGTAGTGCCTTGTGCTTTATTGACTATGTAAAGGCATTTGATTCTGTGGGTCATAACAAACTATGGATACTATTGAAAAGTTTGGGAATTCCAGGACAGTTGATCATTCTAAAAGAATAAGGGAATACTGCATTTTTCAAAATCAAGGTTGTATCTTTTTACTGTACTTATTCAATCTGTATGTTGAGCAAATAAGCCGAGAAGCTACACTACACACAGAAGAACACTGCACCGGAGTTGGAGAAGGACTCACTAGCCACCGCGGATATGCAGATAACACAATCTTGCTTGTTGGAAATGAGGAAGACTTCTAGTGGATACTGATGAAGATCAAAGATTACATCCTTCCATATGGATTACAAGTCAACTTAAAGAAAACAAGAATTCTGACAACTGGACCAATAAACAGCATGTTTGATACATGGAGAAAAGATTATTCTCCCTTTTGGCTCATTATAAATTTGTTCTAGTTTTTATTATGTTCTGTATCTTTTCCCTGAGATTTTTCTATTTTTACCTTGCTAGGGTTTTTGTTTGCTTTTTATTTGTTCGTTTGTGTGTATATTGCTCTCGCTATAAAATCCAGGATAGGTAGGCCTATGCAGACTGTCCCTAATGAATAGTTACTTGGGGTTGTGGGAGGAGAGGTGAGACAGGAGGAAAATCGGGAGCTAATAAGAATGAGTACCCAGAAGAATAAAATGCCCTAGAATTTGCTGTAGTGGTGATTTTACAACTCTTCTTAATATGTTTAAATTATTGAACTGTATGATGTGTGAATTATGTGTTACTAAAACTGTTAAAAATAAAAACCAGAACAGCTTAGACACACAGACACACAAGCTGCAGAACACGTCATGTGACAATGGTGCCAGCAATTAGAGTTAAGTGGCAGCTGCAAGCCAAGGAACAGCTGGGATGCCCAGAAACAATGGAGAGAGGGAAAATCTTACCCGAGAGCTTTTGTAGAAAAACGTGGCACTGCCTACATCCTGGAGTTGGACTCCTGGCCTTCTGCACTCTGGGAAAATTAATTTCTATGCTCTACAACAGTATTTGAAAACTACAGCAGTTTCTGCCCTCAGAGATGGAAAGTATAGCATTTACAGCACATTTGGGATCAGGGAAGGCTTTGAGAAGAATGGCTATTAGCTGAGCCTGGAAAAATAACGAGAATTTCAAGAGGAAAGGAAGTGGGAGCAGGTGTTCCAAAAAAAGCAAAAGGATAAAGATGACTTATTTGCAACACTCTGGCTCAGAGTCAGAAGTTTTAAGTAAGAGGCACAGGAAGTAGAATCGGGGTTGATGATATCTGACTTGATGAACTAAAAGGAATTCCCAGATGAAATATCAGAGAGCAGGTAGAAATCTAAATAGGATTTCATACAGGGAGTAAGAGCAGATGTTAATGTAAAAGATTACCAAGCTGTGGTAGCAGACAAATGGGTCAAGTGTAAATAGGGAACAATAAGGGGAAGGAGCTAAAGCTATTTGTATTAAGAAAAAAAAAATGAACCAGAGAGGTCAGAGAGAAGGGAACCTTTACGAGAATAGTGACTCCGAAACAAAGAGAGGAGAATTTCACAAAAGAGGAGTGACCAAGAGCAGCAAATGACAGTTGAAAGACCTCCCCGGACTTGTCAACTCCTGCTACATCTGAGAGAGACCTCTCAGCTTCAACAGAAAGGGAGGAAAAGACCAGACCCGGACTGCCAAGAACTTAAAGTACAGGCACAGTGAGAAGTTACCCACCAGCCAGCTAAGAGGGAGACAGCCAGTGTGGTGTGGCAGCTATTCTTTACAGAATAACTTTGTGGTAGAAGAGAAATCAGGCATTGGTCTGGGAGCCCCAAGAGACATACTGGAGTTTTTTATCTTTGGATCACAAACCTGCAGCTTACGTGCGGGCATGTTTTTGCATTGTTTTTAAATAGAGTTTTTGACGATAGCAAAACCAGTTAAAAAAATCGTGAGGTCGGATTGGAGGAGGGGGAATCCTCAAAGAATCCTCAAAGAAGTGAAGACGCACAGAAAGAGAGACACAGAGGGAAGCTAGCCACGTGGCCAGAGAGGTAGGCTGCAGCTCTAAGGGGTTCCTGGGGTCCCCAGCAGCTGAGTCCAATTGGAGAGGATCGTCTCTTGGAACTTCATAGAGAAAGTAGCTCTGGAGCAGGTACTGCAGCTGCAAGCTCCGCTCTCTCACGACAGCGGTCCTGGATGCTGCAGCAGTTGATAGGACCGGTGGATCCCTCTCCACCACAGAGTTGATGCCAACTCTCAGCGACTCCATAGACAGGGTGGAACTGCCCCTGTGAGTTTACAAGATGGCAACCCTTTACAGGAGTGGAAAGTCCCATCTCCCCCCTGCAGAATGACTGGTGGTTTCAACCTACCGACCTTGCAGTGAGCAGCCCAATGTGTAACTACTACTCAAGCCGGACTCCAGTGGATCTCTAGCCATGGGATAGTTCACACCTCGTCTTTCTTGTGGGAATTCGTTAAAGGCCATTTATTCTTCGAATTGCTTGGAAGGCCTGTAAAATCAGACATTTAAATTTCCAGGGAAACAGCATCTATAATTTATCTTCAGGACCAAGGCAGGATCTTGCCCTTGTAATGATTCTTACCTCCAAGTCCTACTTTAGTGCCTGTGATGGGCGGAGCCAGATGACAAGTCAGCAACTTAGCCCTAAGGAAGGCTGAGAATCTTAGAGCTTTGATTTCTTTGACTCCGGGGGACTTGAAATGTGAGGCAATCATTCTGAATATGACCGAGTCACGAAGTGCCTAATAGATTCACTGTGCCTCTTTTATGCCATACGTACTACCAATGCCATTGATCAATGTGAAACAGAAGTCTCACAAGTGGACCAATAGTCAACATCATGGTAAGCAGAGCAAAGGCTGTCGTTGTCAAGAATTTAAGTTAGCTTGGCTACATAATCAATGCTCTTGGGAGCGGTCGTCAAGGGATCACAGTGCAAATCCCTGCACAAGCGCTCTTTCCATTGTCGGAGAACAAGGATGTCACTTTGAGGGCCAAGGTGCAGCTGACCCACGCCACGTAATTTTCAATCAGCGCATATGCATCTGAAAGTTGGAAAAGGAAAAAGAAAAACCAGAGAAGACTCAATGCATTTGAATTGTGGTGTTGGCAGTGAACGCTGAAAGCACCGTGGACTACTGGAAGAATAAACAAAATTGTCTTGGAAGAACAATCAGAGACCTGGCCTGCAAATGGATATCATGCTTGAGAAGGCAAGAGTCGGTGAAAAAGAGGAGGATCCTTAAAGAGATGGCTTGACACCGAGACTGTAACAATGGACTCAAAGACAACAGGTCTCAAAGATTGTGCTATGCACGCCTTGCAGTGTTTTGCTCTTTTGTCAAAAGGGTCGGTATGAGTGAGAATGGACCTAACAGCACTTAAACACAACACAAATATAGAACACATGGGCATTTTTGAATGAGGATGTCTTGCTTCCATATCACTGGTCTTTGTTTTCTTACTTTTATTCTCTTGCTAGTCTTTTATTCTGGGCATGAACTATTTAACTAGAACAACTATTTATTAATAAAAACAACACATTTAACAGTAAGATGCTGGCAGGGTTAATGATGCCATGCAATACAATTCTACTTAACTTTACTGCTAAATATAAATACTGTCACCCAAATCTAACCAAAAAACCAGACTCAAAAGCAGCCCTTCAGGACACAGTAGAACAGCCCCTGTTAGTATTTCTGAAACTGTGACTCTTTATGGAAGCCAAAAGTCTCATCTTTATCCTGAGATGTGATTGATGGTTTAGAACAGTGGTTCTCAACCCATGGGTTGCAACCCTTTTGGGGTTCAAACAACACTTTCTTGGGGCCCCCTGATTCATAACAGTAGCAAAATTACAATTATGAAATAGCAACAAAAATAATGTAATGGTTGGGGGTCACCAGGGCATGAGGAACTGTATGAAAGGGTCATGGCAGAAGGAAGGCTAGGAACCCACACCATGCTGCCAGGCTCCTTCACCCACATCTAAGACCTTGAGAAATAGCTCAGAAGCACTAAGGATTCTTTGG
The DNA here is from genome assembly GCA_004026705.1 of Nesogale talazaci. Classification (NCBI taxonomy): domain Eukaryota; kingdom Metazoa; phylum Chordata; class Mammalia; order Afrosoricida; family Tenrecidae; genus Nesogale; species Nesogale talazaci. The sequence continues at coordinate 158,911 of PVJH01001500.1, read as the reverse complement.
TATAAACCCCCAAGGGAACTGGGTGTCACTGACCATCAGACTACTAGTTTCAAGATTATTCAGTGCAATTACATGAAAAGGAGGTTTGCAATAGTCAACTTGTTCCATGTTCTCAATAACAAGATTTGTGAGAGGAGAATGACCCCCTGTGGTGGGGGGAGATAGTCCAGCGTGTTGTTTCTTGCCCTTTTCCTCAGAGTCTAATCCTACCCTTACTTCAGGAGCAATGTGCACACACTCTGGGGACTTAAACTTGGCTTCCTGCTTTGGGCATGATTTTTTATATTTTCCCTGTGACCACACTTATTTTATTTCCTATTTTCTTACCCAACCTAGGGACCTGCCCTCTAGGCCTGAACATAAAATGTGTTCTTCAATTCAGGATTCAAAGATGATAAATATAAATTTGGTTTGCTCACTCAATATGTGATTTTCAAATTTGAGGTTATTGTGGACTCATGGTAAATGATACATTACTATTGCACTAGTGCTATTTTTAGTCCAAAAAAACCCCCAAGAGTCTATAGAGTACTGGTTAAGCACCCAAATGCTGGAGACTGACTGCCTCGATCTGAAACTCACACTTGTATTTCTTGGCTATGTAATATTGGCAAAGTCACCTAGTGTTTCTGTGCTCAAGATTCATATGTATATATGTATATATATATGTAAATAGGGGTAATGACAACACACCTACTCTGCAGTGCTATCTTAGCTGCTTTTACTACTTCAATTGTACTTCATTATGCAAAAATTTTATTGAGGGTTGTTTACATACCAGGCATTATGATACATGCAGAGGGCAAAAGATTACAAACTGTAGTTCCCTCACTCAAGGTGTTCACCTCCATCGGGACAACAGTCAAATAGAGGACCACGCTACAGTATATTAAGTGCATACTAGAGGTAAGAAAAGAAATCAAGGGATGTGTTCATTGGGCAAATCTGCTGCGAAAGTCCTCTTGATATTTTGAAGAACAGAACTGCTGAGGTGAGGACTTCCTTCCTCTTCACAGATAATCTGCTTTCCCAATGTAAAGTCAATCTCATCCTTTGATAGCACATTGGAGACTGGTCTATGTCAGCATTGGGGAATGAGAGAAGCCTTCTCTGAGGAACTGTAGCATGATACTGAGTCTTGAAAGATGAGGATACTCACTTTTCTAAGCAAAAAGTAGACATCTCCATGTAAGTTTTGTTAAGGAGAGGCATGGAAGTAGAAGAAAGACTAGACCCTATTTGCTCACACCTGTTCACTCTTTGTGAGGACAGCAAGTAGCTGAGTGGCGCCATTGAAATGAGACTGGAGTTTGAAGGCCTATAAGAATAAGTCTCTGAGGGAACAATCCCACCCAAAAATATCAGGCCACAGGGAATATTCAGGTGTACAAATGCAGACAGATAAGCCCACATGTGACACACTGAATCCTTGTGAAGTAAAACACCTATCTTCATATGTGTGGATGTATGCATGTGTGCTTTTGCACAAATGATCAGAGAAGCAAACATTTCCTTCCTTCCCCTACATTTCGCCCTTCCCCACTATCCCTTTTACCTACAAGACCAAGAGTCTGTGACTCAGGTTCAGTTGGTTGTGAAAGCAGAACTAGGTTGCTCAACCGGTGCAGTAAGAGAGAGAAAGAAATGCTCCAAGGGTCACCATGTTCAGCTGCAGTCTCCTCTGGTGGTGGGCCAGAGTTTCAACATGTCACCATGTTGCCTTTGGAGCAATGTGCCTGATTTCTTAAGCCATAAAGATGAATGGATAGTCTTTGCCCCCATTTAATAGAGCACTGGGTAATTTACCAGGGAAGCCCCACAGGAAGTGTTGATCTGGTAACTTTCCAGGGTCTCTGCCTAACTATTGACCTTGATTTCTTTTTTCTCCACAAATTTCCTGATGCACTATTTTTCTCAAGAATGAAAAGATACATACATAGATACAAATACTTAATATTGTAAAAATGCAAATACTATTCAAAATAAGCTACAGATGTAATGCACCCGATTCAGATTCCAACATCATTCTTTAAAGAGTTGGAAAAAATAGTCACCAACTTAACATGGAAAGTAAAAAGATCCTGGGTATTAATCCATGTAAACTAGAGAAACAAATTCATAGATGCTCATATGCATACAAGAAAGAGCTTGACACAAAAAAATAATTGTATATTAAGAAAACAACCCAGTTCAGATGAAGTCAATAAGTCTGATATTAGTCCGTATGTCTGATACCAGTCTGTAAATTCCTTGTCAGAGTCACACAACACATGCAATAACTCTGAATGCAGGAAGAGCACAAGTCAGTGGGTGGAAAGTCTTATGGATATAGTCTTATGGATACAGTGGAGGTGTAAGCATGTCAGCACTGACAGGGGCCTCTACATAGCTCTTCCAGCTCCAGGACTCTGGCTCCATCAGTGTAGCCCCATTTGGCTTGTCCCCAAGAAGACGAAACAGAGAGTGAGTGTGGGTCTGGCATCTCCAGTGAGCTATTTATCTCCATACTGCCTCCAAATGAGATCATCATGCCATGACCTGATCGACAGACTAACCTCCACCATTTCACTCTTCAGGGAGTCAATTTGATACCTGTTTATGTAACTGCCATAGTAAGCAAAACACTACTAAAGAAGAATGAAGCAGGAAGCCTTTCACTTCCCTGTCTCAAAACCTAGCATACTACCATGGTCGTCTAAATAGAATGACATTGGGACAATGTTAGATACATAGACCAACTGAAAAAGAATGGAGAAGTCACAGTAAAGCCATCTACCTACAGAGAGCTGATGCTTGACAATCGGTCCAAACACATTAAGTGGGCAAGGGAAGGTTTCGATAACAAAATGGTTCGAACAAAACAAGATTTCCATTTGCAGACAAATAGAACAGGACCCAGATCTCACACCATATGTAAAAATGAACTAAAACAATTACTAAGCATTGTTTATAGCTATTTCTTATCACCTCGGGTCTTGCTCCATCAGCCAAGGAAGGTTCTGAGGATTTAGTTCCTTCACCTCACGATGGTGGATTCTACTTTGAGAAAGCAGCTCTTCCTCGGTCACATGCTGAATACCTTCTAACTGGAGGGCCTCACCTGGCACCATCTCAGGATGTTCACTAGGTATTCGGTAGCAGACAGTGGTTCAATGCTACCCACAGGGTTTTCAGTGAACAGCCTATTCCTTTTTCATAGAGGTTTTTGTAGCCTGGAAACTCTACTAAAACCTGTTCATTGTGGGCGACCCTGCTGGCATTTGAATTGCCAGTGCCTAAGCTCCCAGCATCATAGCCACACCAAGTCACCACAGTATGACAAAATGACAGACAAGTGGTGGTCTTGGAGCATCCAGGGTGCAAAGATATGAAAACTTCCTGGCATAACAAAACGTCTCAAGGATATGTGCCACTGGGCCAGAGGGCTAAGGACCATAGTTTCAGGAGACACATGGTGGCCTGGCATACCATAGTTCACAAAAACAATGTTCTGTCTCTTATTGGGGTGAGTACCTGCTAGGATTGAAAAAAAAAAAAACCCAGTGCATCTATCTGTGATGCAACTCTGATCTCTGTACTAATGGGTCTCATTAACCTCAAGCTCCACTACCCTGCGACCAGAAGTACTAGATGGGGTCTCTCTACCACTACCAACTACATTGAAAAGGATTATCACGGACTGTTGAAGGAAGCATGAGCAGAAAATACAGGACAGAACTCAAAATCATAAAAGAGAACATGCTTTTTGGTTGGCTAGGAACTAGTAGAAGCTAGTGGAAGACTAGAACCCTTGGTCACCATTCATTTCTGGAACTGAATCCATGTCAGAAGAATCAACCGTTCCAGAGCCAAAGGGTGGCTTTTTGCCCAAGGTCAAAGTTCAGAGGGCTGGAAAAGAAGGAGGAAGGGAAACACCTGGGAGGACTTGCAAAAAGAAAAGATTCATCAAGGGAATTGCAGTGCTGGAGTTGAAACAAAAAGGTTATGAACCAGTGGATGCAAAACTGATGCTTTGTTCTGCAATCCTTCACCTAATTCACAAGAAAAAGGTGAAAAAGAACAAGACATTGTCCTACCCTGCACCATCTGCACAATGGCTGATGTTTGAGCCTTTTGTTCCTGTGTCAAGCCATTCCCTTGAGGTTCTGTCTCTTTTTGCTGACGCTGCATTTTATCAGAACATCCTATAGGTTGTTCTAAACCAGAGCAGAGAAGAAACACTTATCCCTTGCACTCCCTCACTACAGACCTACCCTGAGGGACACTCACTGCCTCCTCTTCCCACCCTGGACCTGAAGATGGATTGACTGCTCTTGCTTTTGACGGACTTCTAGCCTTGACCCCTCTCACTCAGGCTTAGTTCTCAACCCTGGCAATCCGCCTCTGAAAGCTCACACCCTTGAAAACTTTCTGGAGCAGGTCTACTCTCACACGTAAATGAGGTCATCAGGAGTTGGCCTCAATATGACAGGAAGTAGCAAAACAGCATTCTCTGTTGAACTAATGAACAGTGCCTACAGTACAGCCCATCTGCTAACTCTGTCTTGGAAATAAATTCAGGAGCATTATTTTCTAGCCAACTAAGATAAATGCTTTAATAAAGTATCTCTAGAAAATCAAATTTAAAGTCTTCTACAGTACACTACATATCATTCTGCCTTAATGTGTTCATTTTTCAAGGTGGATGAATCATAAGATAATTTAAAACAGTTTAGCCATGAAAATCCCTGCAGCATATGCAGAATACAGATGAAATTTAAGGCAATAATAATACCCTGTCAGGAGAAAATGAATATATTCATCAAGGTACTTCATTCGAAAAGTAATGGAGTCACTATTTCTATTCATATTACCATCTGCACATTGTAAAACTAAATTAAAAGCTACAGGATTGTAATATGCTTTTTTGAAAAGTCACATTTAATGGTCAGACTTGAATATGAGGATTTACATCTAGAATAAATTATTCTTTCAAAAGTAGGAAAGCACTAAATTATGCTTGTGGGAACCTGATATCATTTTTGTTGGTAAGTAGAGGTACTATAATTTTTACTAGAACATTTGGCAATGAAAATTTTTTTCAATATTTCTTTTAAGAACATAACTTTCCTAGGCCACAAACATAAATGTGCTATAACTCTATATGTGTGTATATATATATACATATATACATATATGTCCCCTTAATAACTTACATCTGTCTTTAATCCCCAATCCACCTAGTGGTACACTCATTAGTAGAATTTCAAAAAATCCAGTTACATGCAGTTGTATTAGTGTACTCTGGAATTCAATCTTTCACCTCATGGTTCCTCTATAAACTCTCCCTTTCTGAAAAAGGGAAGGGATTATTATTTTATACAAAAAAACAGTAGAGAAGACTCTGTCCCTAGGCCAGAGTTAGTACTTCCTGGTGTGCCCATCTCATAAAACAATTTTAATCATCCGTGGGATAAAACCAGTGGGAATTGAAGGACTTTCATTGATTAATTTTTGCAAGTAGATCAGTAGACTTTCCTTTCTACTCCATTGTAGTGAGGAAGCTGAACGATCATAACAATATGCAGGCCTCTATTGATGGGCGGGGCCTTCACACCACATCCATGACCTCATGGCTGAATTTAGCGCGTGAAGCAGAAGCAGGATCTCTGTGCAGATTTGCTGTGCTATTATGCCTGTCGGTTGTTTGAACACAATCTACATTCTCGGAGAAGAGAGGAACCAGAAAACAATCAACATCCAAAAACCATTTCACACCATCTATCAAGCAAACAATCCATCTAAATACAATGGGAGATCATACCAAACAATTATTGCTTAAGGCTTCAGAGGGCTTGAGATTTTCATTTCCCTCATTCATTCGAGGGACAATTAAATTAATTTGTAGAACTTTATATTCCTGCTCATTACTTATCATCAAAAGGAGACACAGAACATAAGGCATGCTACAATCTGATTAACAGAACCAAGTTTATCCTTTCTCCTGCTGGTGTTTCAACAGGGACTGAATTATTACTTAGGAAATTACTTTCAGAAAATCAGCTTTCAAAGTCATGCCTTCAATTAGAAGAAACATTCACTTAATTACTATAGAGAAGTTAATTAAATATAGACCATGATTTAATTATCCTGGACTTTGAGTAATCTAAAATCCTTTCTCATCAGAAATAATAATTTTCGTGGATGCTATTTATACAATTTTGATGGAGGAAGAAAGAAAATGAATGCATCAAAATTTTGTTCAACTTCCACAAACTTGATTCTTAGCCATGTGACTCCAGAGCAGCAGTTCATGAACTACACACTTGGGAGGTTAGTGTGTAAGGGAGGTTGGGGTATGGAAAGCTGGGGGACAGAATTCCATGCCAAATAGCTTAGGAGAGCAGTGGCCCCAAGTCCCTAGGTGGTACTAATGATGTACATACTCATCAAAGATTGGAGGTTTTTCATTGAAAGCACTTTAGAAGAAAAGTCTGGTGATCTACTTACTTGGGGAGGGGGGGGGGCACCAGAGGGACAGAAAGCTGTCTCCTGAGTTGTCTCCCCCTAAGATGTGACAAACATTAGAGGCTGTTTGCTATATATGGTGGGAGGTCAGAAGCATTCAGCCTTCAGACTACTGTTGACCCCACCACAGGTGGGATCCACTCCCTATTGTTAAGGATTACTTTCAGTCTGGTCCACTGTGGGTGGGGTTCACTCCCTACTGTTCATGGTTTCTAAAGAGAGCCAGAGAAGAGGTCAGACCTGTTCTGTCACATCCAAAGTGAGGCTGCCACCCTGAATCTAGGATCCACAACCTTATCACATGTGTACCCCCAATCTCTCTTCTTTCTATTGCATATATATCCCTAGATCATCCCTCTCTCATTGCCGCACAAACTATAGGGTAACCCCTTTCTGTGATGTGTGTCTTTACCTGTAATTAGGGGCTTGCATGCCCCTTAAAAAAAAAAGTCTTGGTTAGAAATAGAGAGCCCTCCTCGCCTCTCTCTCCCCCTGTGCCCTTTCCCCATGCCCTTCCTCATGCCCTCTCTCTGGTCCTCTAGATGGCTGTTGAGATCATGGCCATCCAAGAGGTGAGCATGCTACCATGAAATGTTTCCTCGCTGTTTACTTGACTCTCTATCATCTCTAATATTCTCTATGACTTTACTATAATCTTTATATATTTTAGCCATACAATCGTGCCTATCAAAGTCATGATTATTTGGTGGGGAAGGGGGCGTCATTCCCCCACAAGCACTTCTGGAAAAGTCATCTATTGAAAACCCCATGGAATACTGTTCTGCTTTGACTGAGGGAATCCCCTTGAATGCAACTGGTTGGTGGTGGTTGCTTTCTTTTGTTTTCACCCCATACTTTGACAGGTTTTTTGTCCTTTTTCAGGCACTAATCTCCCCTGAAAATGTGTCCAAAGTACTGAGATGAAGCCTCACCATCCTTGTGTCTAAGAAAAACGCTGACTTTGTCTTCCAAGACGTATTTGTTATTTCTTCTGACAGTGCATGGCACCTTCAACATTCTTTGCCAACACCATCATTCAAATGCATCGACTCCAGAAGTCGATTGTCAGTAGACCTACTGGGATACAGTTCCAGGATTTCCTGTTAGTTATCCAGTGCAAAGTGCTTGCTCCATCCAGGGACCATAGAGGACTCTAAAAATGATCCAGCTTAATTATAATTTTTAGCTAAGGAAATAGAGGATCAGAAGAAAAAGTTGGGTATGATTAGGTCTCAAAGCACCACTTATTTGTCGTTTTGTACTGTGGTGGCTTGTGTGTTGCTGTGATGCTGGAAGCTAAATCTCTAGTATTTCAAATACCAGCAGAGTCACTGCCCAACATGGCCAGATATCAGCCGGAGTTTTCAGATTGAGAGCACACTACAAAGAAGGAATAGGCTGTTCATTTCAGAGGAATTGACCACTGAAAACCTTATGAATAGCATGGAAACATTGTCAGAAACTGAAGGCTTAATGAATAGAAACAGAACATTGCCAGATGTAGTGGCTGAAGATGAACTCCTCGGGTCAGCGATCCCTCAAATTATGACCAGGGGAAAGCTGCCTTCTCAAAGTACAGTTAATCAGAATGACGTGAGTGGGCAGAGTCAGTGGGAGTAAAGCTTCAGGACCTTCATTTGCTGAAGGGACCTTTATGGGGTACAACTCAAGGTTAGGAAAAACAGCTGCAACAATCTGCTAGTGATTGGAACGTGCAAAGTGTGAATTATGAACTTAGGAAATTGGGAAGTCATCAAAAATGAAATGCAACACCTAAGTTAGGTAGGCATTAGTGAGTTAAAATGAACTGGTACTGGCCATTTTGAGTGAGAAAATCATGTTTTACAATGCTGGGATTAGCGCAATCTAGAAATAAGACAATATCAAAAAGGACATTGAAAAATCAATAAAGTACAATGATGTCTGTGATAGAATTGTTTTATTCATCTTCAAGGAAATCTAATCAATATAATGATTTTTCAAAGTTACCCACCAACCTCAAAAGCTAGGGAAGAATTCTGGCAAGAATATCAGTCAGAAATAGATCAAACATGCACTCAAGTCGCATTGACAATTATTGACATTTGGAATTCAAAAGTTGGAAACAAAGAAGGAAGAGCAGTTAGAAAATATGAACTTGCTGATAGAAATTAAGCTGGAGATCACATGACATAATTTCTCAAAAACAATGATTTGTTCATTAAAAATACCTTTTATTCAAAAACACAAAAATAGACAGTGCACATGAATTTCTCAAGATGGACTAGAGAGAAATCAGAGTGACTATCTGTGGGAAGAGATGCTGGAGAAGTTCAATATCAGTAGCTAAAACCAGACCAGGGGCTGACTGTGGAACAAGCTACCAATTGCTTATATGTAAGTTCAGGTTGAAGATGAAGAAAATTGAAACAACTTCACTAGAGCCAAAATACAAACATGAGTTTATCTCACCTGAATTATGAGGACATCTTAGGAACAGATTTGACACAGTGGATCCTAATAACAGAAGATATGATGAGTTATGGGAAAACATCAAGAACCTTATTCATGAAGGAAAGCAAAATGTCATTAAAAAACAGGAAAGAAGGAAAAGATTAAACAGATGTCAGAAGAGATTCTAAAATTTGCTTTTAATTTTAGAGTAGCGAAAGTAAATGGCAGAAAGGATAAAGGTAAAGAGGTGAACAGAAAATGTCCAAGAGAGGCTCGAGAAGATGAAGTAAAATACTGTAATGAAATGTGCAAAGACCTAGAGTTGGAAACCAAAAATGAAGAATACATTGCTCAATGTAGCTGAAACTGAAAGAACTCAAGAAAAATAATTCAAACCTCAAATTGCAATTTTGAAAGATTCTATAGGCAAAATATTGAATGATGCAGGAAGCATCAAAAGAAAATGGGAAAATGTAGAGCCACTCTACCAGTCATTATCCCATTTCAAAGGTACCATATGAGCCATGACCAATGGTATTGAAGAAAGAAGTTCACACTTTAATGAAAGCATTATCCAGAAACAAGGTTCCAAGAATTGATGGAGTACAAATTGAAATGTTTCATCAAGCTGATGAAATTCACTCATGAAACTCACTTAGTATGCCAGGAAATTTGGAAGAGAGCTTCTTGGCCAACTGACAGGAAGAGATCCATATCTGTGCCCATTCTAGAGAAAAGTGACCCAACAGAAGGCTCAAATTATAGAACAATATCATTAATATCACAAGCCAGTAAAATTTGGTGAAGATCATCCAACATTGGTTGCAGTAGTACATCGACAGGCAGCTGCCAGAGGTTCCAGTGGGATTCAAAAGGGGATGTGGAATAAGGGATGTCATTGTTGATGTCAGATGGATCTTGGCTGAATGTAGAAAATACTTGAGGGCTGAGACCTGGTGGCATAGTGGTTGTGTGCGGGACTGCGGCCCACAGGGTTAGCAGTTCAAATCCAGCAGCAGCTCTCCAGGAGCAAGGCTGGGTCTTCTACTCCCACCAGGGGGCAGCAATGCCCACACAAAAAAGAAAATACTTGAAAAATGTTTGGTTGTATTTAATTGACTGCACCAAGGTATTCAACTATGTGGATCATAACAAATTAGGACAGCCTTGAGAAAAATGGGAACGCCAGAGCATTTCATTGTGCTCCTGCAGAGTTTGTACCTGGATCAAGAGGCAGCTGTGCAAACAGAACAAGGGAATCCTGCTGAAAATCATCAGAGCAGCTAGAAGAATGTGGCATCAGGATTGGAGGAAGGCTTATTAAGAACCAGCGATTTGCAGATGACACAACTTGATGAAGATCGAAGATTTCAGCCTTCAGGATGGATTGAAAATCCTTGTAAATAAGACCCAAATCCAATAGGTAACACAATGATAAATGGAGAAAATAGTGAAGGTGCAAAGTGTTTAATCTGATTTGAGTCCATAATCAATGCTCATGGAAGCTGCAGTCAGGATATTACATGGTAAATTGGATTGAATAAACCTGCTGCACAAGACCTCTTCAAAGTGTTACAAAGTCAGGATGTTACACGGATGACAAAGGTGCACCTAACTCAGGTCATGGCATTTTCAATGGACCCTTATGCATGAGAAATTTCAATATTGAATACGAATGATGAAAGAAGAATCAATACATTGAGTTATGCTACTTACAAAGGATATTGAAAGTGCCACAAACTGTTATCTTGAAAGAAATGCAGTGAGAGTGCTCCTTAGAAGCAAGGATGGAGAAGCTGTCTCATTCACGAATACAAGAGGAAGGGAACATTGAAAAAGCATCCCAACCCAGTCCACTCCAAAATCATAAGTTCGACATTAGCCCACATGTCTGATTCCAGTCTATACAGTCTCCTCCAACTCACAAAGCACGTGCAGGTGTCCCGACACTGGCAGAGGTCTCTCCATGGCTCCTTATTTCCAGGGCTCAGGATCCATCAGCAGTATCCATTGGTGGTGGGAGTGTCTCAGCGCTGGCAGGAGTCTGTCTATGGCTTGCTTCTCTGGCCCCAGAGGTCTGGTTCCATCAGGGAAAGCCCATGTGGCAGTTCTTCCAGCTCCTCTATTCTTCAGGAATCAGGATCAATCAGGATGATGTTATCTCATATTGTCAGGACTTCATCTCTCGGAGACTCAATCCAGTCTCCCTTCTCCAATTGGGAAATACTGCGAGATTTTCCACAAGTCTCAGAAGAAAACCATGTCCACACAGAGGCCTCATTGGCTACTTTTTGGCTATCTCCAGATTGATAAGTTAGACTCCATCCCTAGACTCCTAATCATGAAATTGACATGAGTACATGACTGCCACAGCAAATGAGTCAAATTAGGGAGAAAAAAGAGAAGGGAGAGAAAACACCACATTTGTAGGTAATATATTGACTGATACACTTAAAGGTAATAAGCTGTAATACGCTTAAGCCCCAGTGGACAGAAGTTTGAATACATGAATATAATCTGTTTTGCCTTTATGCTAACATCATTTCTAATAATAAATTCTCCTGTTCACATTTTAAATCTCTATATTATAAAATGAACACTCAAACTCAGTTTTCTCCCTATTACTATAGACAAATCTTTGTACTGAATATATACACACCATTCTGTAGACAATATTGTTAATGCTGAGGAATAAAATGCTTTGGAGTCCTCCCGTGTCTGGGAAAGGGGGGATCAGATACATTAATTTTTCTTACCCAATTTGTAATCCCTCCTCCTCTGGTCCTCAAAGATGAGCATCCCACATCTGTAAAGGAGCTGAAATGAGTGAACGAAAAGAAACTAAGCTGGCTTCATAGTGGTTGGACCAATGGCCCTTTATCATTTTGAGACTTTTCTCCAAGGGAGACAGAGAGTACCAGAAACAATGCTGGGCAACATGCAGAAAATAGGCTTTGTTTTCAACACTGTCTTGTCCTCATCCAACTGGTGACAATATCTTTTCTTCAATGTCAGGACATGTTTTTTTCTTTATTTCCCACAGGGTCTTGAAAGTTGACTTGTTTAAGCATCCGACCCCCTGCCTGTATTCAAATGGAACTGTTAATAGATGACTCAGTGACGAATCAGGAAGATCATAGCAAGGGTGGGAAGGATACATGTCTCCAGGAGTTTAGAAAAGAAGTGCACTATTTAGTCAAGAAACATCAGGAAACAGGCCAGGAAGTGCCTTGAGTGTTCCCTGAAGCCAGTTGCCATGGAGTCCTGACTCATGGCGACCCTCATGCTTGCCAAAATAGAACTGTGCTCTGTAATGTTTTCCAGGGCAGATTTTTCAGGAAGTGGGTCATGAAGGATCTTCATTCTAAGGCACCTTTGGCAGGACTCCAACTTCCAATTTTGGGGTAGCAGTTGAGCACATAAACTGTTTCCACCACCCAGGAATTCCAAGTCTTCCTTGTAGGGGCAGATGTGGGCATGACTCAGTTCACGGTTGCCTGTTCCTAGTGCTTGAGAGAGTCCCATGTCAGTTTTTCTGTGAGCCAGAAGCTATTACATCAGTTCCTTCGAAGTTAACTGAGGTGCATTTGTACCAGGGAGACTCATAATTCCCCAGCTCCCACTTGATTCCAAATTGTAAATTCTGGAGTAAGATCATTGGCTTGATATGGTTGAGGTATCCACTTCTGTGTTAATTTTGTAGGGCAGGGTTAGATTACACTGACATAGGTGCCTTGTAGTTCACTAGTGTCAGGGTTCTTGTGAATGGGGTGGCCACCCAAAGAGTTTCTAAATAGTCACTTTCCTTTCTTAGATGCTATATCTGCATGCTAGCTAAGTAGGAGATATGGCACCTGCCCTTGGTGAGAGTGAATTTACATGTCCAGTATGACTGTGATGAATGCTTTAGGAACTTCAGTGGGTCACAACTGGCTGTGCATATAGCATCTGGGACTTTTAAAGATAGACCGCTTTCTGGTGTCATCAGTTATGAAGTTAATCTTGTGCGTTAGTGCATTTTAATATGAAACTACATAGGAGAACTGAGATGAGGGGTTGCCATCTTTAATGGCTATTCAACCTCAAGGTCTGCCATTCACGTGAATCAGGCTCATAATGACCCTATAGGAAAGGGTGAAACTGTTCTTGTGAGTTTCCCAGTCTTTAACTCTTTATGAGAGTAGAAAGCCTCATCTCTCTCCCTTGGAGCAGCAGATGGTTTCAAAGCACTGACCTGTGGTTAGAAGCCCAATGCATATCCCAGTATGCCACCAGGGTTTTAGAGAAATTAAATCTTTGTACACATCACTTTCTGTGAAGCCAGACTATTAATAACAGTATGGCAGGTTTGATTATTTTATTATATGATGAGCTCTGAAATATATCCTAATTCGTTAAGGAAAGGGGGGGCACCTCATGCTGGTAAAGTAGTGGGGCAGTGAAAACGGGGAAGGGCTTCAACAGAATGGTTCGATACAGCGGCTGCAACAATGGGCTCAGATAGAATAATTGAGAGAATGCTGCAGAACCAGGCAATATTCCATTCTGATGTACATTGGGTCACTTGAGTTAGAACTGACTTGGTAACACTTAGCAACAGAAATAATAATAACAAAATACTAAGGAGTCACTGGGCACTGTAAGACTTTTTTTTTTCTTTCTTTTTTGGTTTTTGGGGCATCACTGCCCTCTGGTGGTGGGAGTAGGAGGCCCAGCATTGCTGCTGCATTTGAACCTCCAACCCAGTGGGTTGCGGTCCTGCACACAACCACTACGCCACCAGGGCTTAGCCCTGTAAGACTTTCATGTGTTGGGCCAGCAGCGTAAAAAATGGAGGTTCAAGGTCACCCAGAGATGTCTCAGAAAAAGGCTTGCTGTTCTACTTCCAATGACTATCTCTGGAGCACAGGTCTACTGTGACCACGTGGGATCACTATGACTCCAAGTCAACTCAGCAGTCAGCAGTGATGGAGGTGGAGTATGGATCTTCCTGACTGGTAAGCCTGGGTAATGTGAACTCTTGATGGATTTCTTTGTGTTTCTACAATGGGGGATTCAGCTATGAAAGTGCGTCTTAAAGCAAGTTTATCCAGAGGGAGACAAAAATTACAATTATAAACATTGACTTTAAGTGATGCTCTCAGAGATGCTGAACAGCAAAATAAGCAGCAGTAGGCTCTTTTTAAAAATGCATTTGACTTCAGTGTTTACTGTCTCATTTGCATAAACTGCTCAGTAACTAGAAGTACTATATTTTGTTAGCATTGTTAAAAGATACATAATAGGAAAATATGAACACAGCATTGGTCTGAGGCCAGCAATTGAGTCTCTAACTTTTAATGTTTAGTTTTCAAAATCTCTCTAGCAATCCATGCTGTATCCTGGAGCTGGAACTCTACAGGTCTCTGAGGGCCCCCTATGACAAGTCCCACTTAGACAGCTCGCGGAAACGGTTCTAAGCAGTTTCTGTCAAACCCAATTCCAACTATCCTTGAGCCTTCTAGAATGGTCTGCAGAAAGGTCTTGCCTCTTTCAGGCAGCACGATCATTTTTGGTCTTAAGCAACAGATAATGTCATTGCTTATTTTTCTTTTGCCGATAGAAAAGCAAGCAGGAAACACATCTAACTATTCACAGTGTTCTAAAGATCTGAAAGTGTTCGACATGCAATTACTGGAAGCTCTTGTTCTAGTGGTTCAAAAACCAGCTGTGTATATAGGCTTTATCAGAGATGCGGCTTTCAGTTCCTGAATTGCATTTTGACTGCATCTGAAAACTACCTGTTCTCTAGTGTTTCTTGGGGCTGTGAACATTTGTACTCAGAAACAATAATGAGGTACAGGGGATCCTCATTAGATGCTTTGGACAGTGTGAGTTAAACATCAGGCAGCAAGGATTTAGAGAGGACAGAGAAATGAAAAAAGCAATTCAAATGAGCATGCTGTCTATTCTATTCTCTGCTACTTCCTGGAGATTATCAGCAAGTTGCGACTGCTGCTGGTTGCGACTGACTTTATTTTGATGGCATTTCCAAGACTTCAGTCTTCATGTTCTTCTCTTTACACAGACTCAAGCCAAGGGTATCAGCTCTGTCTCAGTGGGGGTTTACATCCATCGAAATCAGGACCCCACCCATAATACCACAACTTAGCCACTTATTCAACATTCTTTGAATGGCACTTGGTCTGATAGACATCTGTATCAAAATAAAAGACAGGATCCACATTAAGGTTATATCAGCTATCTGCAACACTGTGGTTAAGGAAAACTGAAGCTAAATGAGCCCAGGGCCAGATAATTCGCAGAACTGGAGTCAGAATTGGGTCTGTTGACTGCAAAGTCCCTGCATTAAGAATGTTACAAAGGACACAGATGGCATAAGGGAAAAATTGATTAAATTGATTAAAAGAGACTTGTAATAAAATTAGATAGTGAAACATTTTCCCCCTTTAATGAGAGAATACTTTTTCTTTTTTTGGCACTCAGACTCTTTTTTGCAGTAATATCACATTCTTTCAAGCACAGATAATGAGGAGTCTATCATTCTTAGACTTTCAATATGAGAACAGCAACATTTTCTAATTCAATGTGTGTAGTGCCCAAGTTGAAGTTGTAATAAAAAGCGCTTCCTTATATTTTTTAATACTCAAAATGGGTCTCCAATAATCATGATGAACTCCCATCTAATCAATAATAATAAGAAGAAAGAAGGATATAGATAGATGATAGATAGATTAGATAGATAGATAAATGATAGATAGATAGATAGATAGATAGATAGATAGATAGATAGATAGATAGATATCCTGAGAGAAACATAAGACATCCAGCAAGTCCAGAAACACCTTTATGCAGTCAGTCTCCCTGGTCCATGTTACTTTCAGTGCCAAGTCTGGAGCTGGTCGGTTTCACAGTTCATCTCATGACATCCATGCCATTTTCCAGGTTTCACTTCTTTTGCACACCAACTGCCAGCCAAATTTTACCGAGGCCTGCAGGGACCTGATGAAGAAAACACAGACATACTGATAACTCCTTGACTCCTGGAGAACACAGGCTGGAGCAGTGAGCCAAAACCCAAGGTCTTTTCACCACCACCTCAGAAAATGAAGGTTGGTGAAACATGAGGGGCTTCTGTAGTCCAGGCCTTCAGGAGATGCATGCAGTCTTCTCCAGACTGGGATCACTTAGAAAGGACAATGAAATGGAGAGAGGCAAAGGAGGCGTTCCTAAGGATATCTCCTCTGGGGCAGAGAGGCTTAAGCAAAATCAAGGAATGGATGGCAGGACTACACGAGCAGTTGCCAGCTTTCTATTCTTTGAAAATGTAAAAATGAAGCAGTAAATCTGACTAGACCAGAGAATGCACATGGGTACAGATAAGAGCTGGAAACACAGGGAATCCAAGACAGATAAGCCCCTCAGGACCAACAATGAGGGTGACATTACCAGGAGGGGAAGAGGAAGGTAGGGAGAGATAGGGAGAACCAGTGAAATCATCTACATATTACCCTCTCCCAGGGGAGTGGACAACAGAAAAGTGAGTGAAGGCAGACATTGGTCAATGTAAGTTGATGAATAATAATAATTTATAAATTATTAAGGGTTCATGAGGAAGAAAGGGGGATGAGGAGCTGATATCAAGAGCTCAATTAGAAAGTAAATGTTTTGAAAATGATGATTGCAAAAAATATACATATATGCTTGACACAATGGATGGATGGATTATGATGAGAGCTCTGTGAACCACCAATAAAAAGGATTTCTAAAAAATGAAATAGGAGGGCTCTTTTGGGTCAAACAACAGGTAGCCAGGGTTATAAAATTCATGTTTGTGTGTGATTTTGGCAACACAACTGGAAGGAATGCAGGGAAAGGCACATGTCAGTAGCACCAGCTCTCCTGAGCCAGAGGTAGAGGGCACCATGGATGACCATGGGACTGCAATGTCCCTGCATTCAAAGCCCCAGTGATAGAACACGGCCCCCAAGCAGCTGCTGGAGGCTGGAGGAGACCCTGAAGGGTGACAGTTCACAGAGGTGGTGCAGCAGGAGGGCGTTTGCGACTCTGCTCCTGCCACGTGTTGTTGAGAACGATGCCAATGACAATGGCAAACCTGGGAAACACCAGCGAGAATAAGATAACGGGGAAGAGGGCCAAGCCACCAAGATGGCGGTTGCCATCTCCAACAGCTTCACACTGCCTACCAAGGGCAAGAACACGTCGTGATGCAGCCTCTCCTCCTCTGGGGTCCTCTTCACTGTCAGCTCAAACAACTTCAGGGAAATGACTTCGTGATTATCCAAGAGATACCCAGTGATGGAAGACATGCCGAAACAGTCGTCTCGCAGCAGCTGGGCCCCGGACCCCTTGATGCAGTGCTTCCACTCGCACTTGTCATCGATGTCCATCATGATCATCAAATGCCTCTGGCACCAGTGAATCACAAAGAAAATGTTGTAATGGAGAATGTGGACAGTGACTGTTCAATCCCCAACTTGGTGGATCGTGCATCCTGCTCCTGATCATAGCTTAGGGAGTCATTGCTCAGGAAGGCGTGCACATAAAGGGAATACTGCTTTTTCTGTGTTTCCCCATTGGGGTAGGTGTCTACAAACACTTCCAGCCCCACAAAACACCGCCCTTGGCTGCATCCACTCCTTTGTGTGCCAGACGCCCAAGCCATTCTGTGCAGACTCGTCTTCCCTTGTCAGTGGGTTGTGAAGTGCACCTGCAATTCCCAGTCTCTCAGGAAACATGGGTGTGTCCCAAATCACATATGGCCGCACCAGCAGCACTGCATTCACTTCCTGCCCTCATACCTCAGGGAAGACATTGTGACACCTGGTTCCATAGGACTCCTTGGTTGCTTTGCATCTTGGGACTAAGTGGGACATATTTGGTCATCACCATGGTGTTGCCCATCAGACTCCACAGTGGGGAGCTTCTTGTGCTGACACCCTGGCAGGGCTTCCACAGCTAATGTTTCAGTTTCAAGTACTTGAATGCTTGACTGGCCCAGACTCACAGTGATCCCTTCCCAGGCCCCAGCAGAAAGAGCAGGAGCAGCATCTTGGACCCAGTCCAAAACCATCAATGTCCCCACTACGGCCACCACCAGAAGGTTCTGGGGTCACAGCCATCTTTCCCACAGCTCTTTCTCAATCTCATCAAAGAGAGACTTCTTTTAATTCTGGATGGAGTGGAGTTACTGAGGCACCAAAAACCTCATGATAATAACTCAAAATAACTTTTTATTATTTCCAGAAAATTAAATCTAAGCTTTAAATTTTCAGTTTTTGGGCTGAGCCTCAGTGGCGTAGTGGTTGTGTGTAGGACTACAGCCCACTGGGTTGGAGGTTCAAATCCAGCAGCAGCCCTCCAGGAGCAAGGCTGGGCCTCCTATTCCCACCAGAGGGCAGTGATGCCCCCCTCAATAAAAGTAATAGTAATAAAAATTTTCAGTTTTATGCTTAATTACATGGCCATACTACTAATTTTACTCCAACCAAGATGAATTTTGCTACATTCCACAAAAGATTACTTTTATTACATTACAGTTGGAGGAATCATATTTTATTTAGAAAAATACAACAAGAAGAAAAACAGAAAACATTTCAAAAATAAGCAGGGGCTGAGCCCTGGTGGCTTAGTGGTAGTTTGCGGGACTGCAGCCCACAGGGTTGACAGTTCAAATCCAGCAACAAGGCTGGACTTGCTACTCCCACCAGGGCAGTGATGCCACCAAAACAAAACAACAAAAAAAAATAAGCAGGAGAAAAGTAAATCCTCTCAATGAATTCTTACATTATTTTCTTGTACAAGGTGAACTTGTGACTACATTGTCTCAGAAGCCATGTGACTACATTCTACTTATTTCCAAATCCTTCTGCCCCAAAGGAGAGATCTGTACGTAATAGTCCCCCATTGCATTAGATTAACTTTATAATGGAGACTATACATGTTCTTTAATATATCTACTTTTGAGTCCCAGTGGCATAAGTGGTTGAGTGTGGGACTGCGGCCCGCAGGCTTGGCGGTTCAAATCAGCAGCGGCTCTCTGGAGCAGCACTGGGTAACTCCCACAACCATCAGAGGGCAGTGATGCCCCCTCCCAATATATCTACTTTTATTTTATCAACAGCAATAACAATATTCACATGTACAAACCCATTTGATCACTAGTAAACAAATTTACTACACTTTCAATAAAACTTATTGGGAATATTTCTGTAATAAAACCACACTGTCATGATCAAATCTTGTACTCATGAAACCTGTGACCCTGTTCTCTGGAGAAGCATGATAGAATTTAAAGAGATTAACAACTGAATAAGAACAGTTCTAAGTTATCACCTTTGACAGAATGAATGATGCAATTAATAATTTTAAATGCTATTTAAATTGGTCTTAGTCAGGAAGCTTATCAAACCTAAGGGACTATGCAAGCATTCCACAGAGTTTGAAAAATAAGTTTTAGCGAGGAACTTAAGCCTTAAATATCACAGGCATCATTTTTGTCTTATGTTCAAAGCTGCCTGTCATCTACCACACATTTTCAGAGACTGTGAATTTTACAAATGTTTTACAATTATTCCTTTTTTAATGACATATTTCCATATGTATATTTAGACAACTGAAAACAACCTACTAATCATTTTTTCATATCTTTTAATACTACATCTTGTTCATTAAGACTTTGAAGACTGTGTTAGTCTGGGTAGACTAGAGAAACAAATTATTAGACACACATATGGATATAAGGGAAAGGTTTATATACAAGAGAAATGGGACACAAAGAAAGCATTCCAACCCAGTCCAGTTCAGTCATAAGTTTGATATTAGCCTATATACTCGATACCAGTCTATAAATCCTCCTTCTGACTCATGAAGTCACAGGCCAGTAGGTGCAGAATCCCGGTACTGGCAAGGATCTCCCCATGGCTTCTCGCTTCTAGAGATCAGGGTCCATCAAAAGCATCCAGTGATGATAGAAACAACTCAGCGCTGGCAGAGGTCTCCACGTGACTTCTCCAGTTTTAGAGGTCTGGTTCCATCAGGGTAAGGCCTTGTGGTTTCTTCTCTGGCTCCTCCAGCTCCTTGGATGCTGCCATCTTGTTTTGTCCAAAGTTCATCGTCTCGGAGACTGACTCCCAACAATTGGGGGGATGGCCTCTCATCTCCATGGGGGAAATATCGTGAGATTTCCCAGAAGTCTCAGGAGAAATCCTGCCCACACAGAGGCCTCATTGGCTACTCAATGACTATCTCCAGATTAACAGGCTAGACTCCATCCCTAAATGTCAATCATGACATCGAATACATGACCGCCACAAAGACTTTTGGTAAGCAATCAGATAGTGATGATTATGTGGTTCTCTTTCTTTACCCTATTGTTGGGGTATAGTACCATGATTGATTTTCTACGGTTGCTGCAAGCCAAGCGCTCTACCATGATTGATTTTCTAATGTTGAACTATCCCTGAATTCCTGGAAAATAGTCCACTTGGTCTTGGTATCTGGTCTTTAAATTTATTATTAGATTCTATCCACTAATTTTCCATTTTATGTATTTAGTATTTTTGCATCTATAATCACAAGACATAATGGCACAAACCTCATATGCAGGAATGCTGGAATAGTCCTTGTCACTTGCTCTTGAGTCAAATCCAACATGTATAACAGAAATAAATGCTACTCAGTCCTGTCCTGTGTCATCTTCATGGTTATTGGTATATTTTAGAATATCATGTTTAGTAAAATGGAGGGCAGCAAAGAAGGGGAAATTGTCAATGAGATGAAGGGCAAAATGGACACAACAGTGCACCAACCACCATGAATACAATGCAGGAGTACTGGGCAATGTTCCAGAATTTTATACCTGTGGTCACCATGAGATAAGTTGGAGATAAGTATATGGCAAAACAAAGTTAATAAATGTCATTAAACCAGTAAGTGGAGAAATTAAGTTGTTGCTGCATCTATAAACATCAATTTGGTTTGGAAAGTCCTGATAAACTTGAGTAGTGTTGAGTGTGTGTGTAACAACAATAAAAAAAGACTGAGAAAGTGTAAAAAAATAAAAAAGCATTTGATAAAATAAAAAAGCATTTGATAAAATCCAATACCCATTCTTGATGAAATTCCTAGAGAAGGTTGTAATGCAAAGTCAATTCCTCAACAGGAATCGGGCATACAATGAAATTCAGCAGCCAACACATACAATACTTTGTGGAGAGAGGTTGAGAGTTTTTTCTATGAACTTAGGAACAAGTTAAGGGTTCCCACAAATGATGACATACTTAGAATAAATTTAAATAAAGACACAGACGACCAAAACCATCTGCAGAGTATCTGGTGAGACTGAGCCACTGTCAGGCCTCTTCTAGCCACAGGCAGGAGTCTCGATCAGCCTTATTATCAGGCAAAGACCCTGCATTCTGCATCAAACTGGACATTTGCCAGTTGACCACCCTATAGACTAGACCTGAATTTGTCCTGGGTGCAAATATCTTTTATGGCTTCATGATAGAAAGTTCTTTCTTGGCTCTTTGAATGTTGATGGGAGTCTTTTCCATCTTAAACATTATTTGTATTTTTTCTTTATATTATTATGATTTTATCCTTACCTCCTTATTGTGATTTTATTTTATATCATTTTCTGTTGGATCCCCCTGCTGCAAAGCAGAAGAGAAGGGGATGCATAATGGCAATAACTGATATAAGGTGGTATAGAAATATGGGAGTGGGAGTGGATGATGGGGAGGTAAAGGGGATTTCAGAAGTAAATAATGCAGGAGGATGAAGAGGAAGCACTAGAATGGATTGTGATTGAATAACTAATTTTAAAGGCAATTTAACCATGGGGATGGGATGCTCTAAAATTGATGTGGTAATGATTATAAAATTCTCCTTGATAGTATTAAATGATTGAACTTTTGAACTATATGATATGTAAAGTACGTGCAAATAAAACTGTCAGGAAAAAAGAAACAAAAGAACCTTTCAGTGAAAGCTACAGGACATTACTGAAAGAAACAAAAAAGGCTGTACATTAATGGAAGAATATCCCATGTGCATGGATAGGCAGACTTAATATTGCAAAAAAAATCCATACTACTTAAAACAATCTATAGACACACTGCAATACCAATTATGAATTTCTTTAAAGAGATGGAAAATACTAATTACCAATTTCATCTGGGTGGACAAAAGAACCAGGATAAGCAAAGAACTTTAAAAGACAAGTCTAGCACTGTCTGACCTAAAAACCTACTACATACACGGAGGTCCAGACAGCCTGGCACTGGTACAATGAGCGATACACAGACCCATGAATCAGAACAGAAAACCCAAACACATGCATCAGCCTAATCTTCAACAAAGAATGTAGAAATATCCAATGGGAGTAAGACAGCTTTCTTCAACAAATGGTGTTGGAAAACTGGACTTCCGTACAGAGAAAAAGGAAACAAGGGCCATAACGCTCCCCATGCACACACAAAAATGACATAGATATGGATTAAAGACTTAACTGCCAACCCCAAAGTTCTCAGGATCATGAAGGAGAAGGCTGGAATGAACTCAAGGGTCCTCGGGCAGGGCATTCACAGACCATCAAGGATATCAGAGGAGGCACACACAGCCGGTGACGGGATAGATAACCAAGACATGCTCCAATTACACCATTTATACACATCCAAAAAACCTTCCTCAGGGAGTAAGCTGAGAGCGGATCGCTTGGGGAAATTTGTTTACCAATGACATGTCAGACAAAGCACTGATTACCAAACTATACAAAGCTCTGCAGCAGCTTATTAAGAAAATGACAAATGACCCAAGTAAGAAGTGGGAAAAGGGCATGAAGAGAGCCTTTCACCCAAAGTGATGCACCACTGGCTGACAAGCACATGGGAAGAGCTGCATGATCACTAGCCATCAGGGAGATGCAAATTAAAACCACAGGGAGAACCATTTTACACTCACGATGCTAGCCCAAATTAAAACAACAACAACAACAACAACAGAAAGCAACAAATACTGGAGAGCTATGTGGAGACCTTAGAACTCGGATACACTGTTAGTGCACTAGCAAAGACATACAAACACTACAAAAACTATATGGCAATACTTAAAGCAACTGGGAATTGAAATCCCATATGATCCAGCAATATCACCATTTTTTTAAATATAAATTTTATTGGGCGTTCTTGTAACAGTCAATACATTGTTCATATTAAGCTTACTTGTACACGTTGCCACATTCATCTACAAACATTTTCTATTTGAACTCCTGCAGCGTAAGCTCCTCTTTCCCTCTTTCCTCTAGTTCTTTGTTTTTTTAAATTCCAACTCCCCATATTTTCCCTTCCTCCTTCTCCTCCCTCATGAACTTCCAATAATTTACAAATTGTTATTGCCTCTTCATATCATATACTGTCTAATGTGTCACTTCACTCACCCCCCTCATTGTCCCCACCCCAAAGAGAAGGTCACATGTAGATCCCAGAAATTTGTTCCCCCTTTCTACTCGACCATCCCTCCAATATCACTATTAGGCATATACCGTTACGTTTTTGCTGGACTAGAGCAATTCAGTGACTTTGTGAAATAGAAGGATGAGTTTATTGAAGAGGAAAGAAGGAAGAGGAAAGACCTGCACAGGGACCAGCTCTCTAGTTTGAGAGTGGCTCCGAGTGTTTACAGATTAGGGTTTTTGTTTGTTTGTTTGTTTGGGGGACATCACTGCCCTGGGAGACCCAGCCTTGCTCCTGGAGAATTGCTGCTGGATTTGAACCGCCAAGCCAGTGGGCTGCAGTCCCGCATTCAACCACTATGCCACCGGGGCTCAGCCCCAGACTAGGGTTTTCATCGGGCTGAATAAACAAGTTTATCTCAGCAGCTATGCAAGCAAGCAGTTACAGAAGCAGAATTCATAGTGGTTAGCCTTGACATTTGTGCTAGTCTCGGGTATACATTGTAAGGGGCAGCTTCCTGGAAGGTCTCTGCTCTGGTCAGACAGATAAGGGTGAGGGTGGGGGATTGGGGAATTTCCACTGCCTTGTTTCTAATTCTGCCTTCATATAATGATGACTGTTTCTAACATGGCCTCGCTCAGGCCAACTATTACATTTCCCTAAAGAAATGAGACACAAAACGAGTGGATGTATACTAGTCTATGTTCAGAGCAGTACAGTTCACAAGAGCAAGAAACTGGAAGCAGCTCACATGACCAACAATGAAAAAAAAATGGATCAAGAAACTATGGTGCACACACACACAATGGAACACACAATGCATCCCTAAAAAACAGTGATGAAAGAATGAGACACTACATGACATGACAGGACCTGGAAACCATTATGCTGAGTGAAATAAGTCAATTATAAAAGGACAAGTTTTATAGGTGTCCACACCTATAAGAATACCAAATAAGCAAATCTTAGGGACCAATTTCTGAACAAAAGGAGAGAAAACTACCCAGGGGTCAGGAAGCATGCATCACTTCCCTTATGAGAAATTCACAAGAATCACCTTGAAGGAGAAGACCTCACATTGGCTGGGGTAATTCCTTCAAGAAGTTCAGAAAGGGGGAAGACCATCCCCTTGATGCTATATCACACTGAGACAAGGCTGTGACTTTCCTCATGAATGGAAGGAGAACCTAGGCGGAAGAGCAAGTTAAGACCAAGGGAGAGGAACACCTACGTTTTGGAGGCGACACTGATAGTTCTGTTGGCGAGTATGGTGGGTGACTGGGGAGAAGCAACCTCACATTGGGAAAGGATGCTAGACAATGACTGTAGGGACCTAGGGGGGCAATGGACCAGATTTTTATCTTCCTGGGTGGACATTATGATGAACCAAGCCAGGGACTAAGCACCATGATGACCTTGAATGCTGATCTTGCAGGCAGTATGATATCCCCCAGAAGGGTTCAACATTGAGGCCTGACTGAAGCCGTTTGTTCCCCCCTGAACTGAGGACTGGCTACTCTGATGGAAGTTGAAGCAGAGCGTGGCCTTCCTGGAGCCGTGGAAGTGGCAGTCAATGGAGGAAATCGCTGGCTTGGAGGGTGTCCAAAGGGAAAGGACCCCAAATCACCATCTATTTAGTACCTCTATGCCCCTTGCATGGATGTGACAGGTTTTGATCTGTTGGGCAGTCCACGTGGGAGAAGCACGCCAGCTTGTGTGATCCAAAGATGGCAATAAAAAAATCCAAATATAATGAAGGGAAAAGTATCAGAACTTAAATTGTGGACATCCAATTTCAGGGGTCCTCAAACTATGGCCTGTGGGCCACGTGCGGCCTGCCGAGGACATTAATGTGGCCTGCCGAGTGTGTTTGCCATTGCTGCTGTCCTGTTAGCTGCTGACTCGTCTCAGCCTGAGATGAATTTTTTCATAGGCTTTTTTTTTTAAGCTACATTCCGGCCCTTCAATGGTCTGAGTGACAGTGAACTGGCCCCCTGTTTAAATAGTTAGATGACCCCTGTTAGATGGCTATCAAAAGATATAGCATCGGGGGCCTTAAAGATTTGAAGGTAAACAAGTGACCATCTGGCTCAGAAGCAGCAAAGCCCCCATGGAAGAAGCACACCAGCCTGTGTGATCACAAGTTGTTGAAAGGATCAGGTATCAGGCATCAAAAAACAAACAAACAAAAATCGTGTCATTGTGAATGAGGAAGAGTGCAGATTGGGGACCCAGAGCCCATCTGTAGGCAACTGGGCATTCCCTTACAGAGGGTCTTGGGGAGGAGATGAGCCAGTCAAGGGGCAGTATAGCAATGATGAAACATACAACTTTCCTCTAGTTCTTAAATGCTTTCTCCCGCCTACCCCCACTATCATGATCCCAATTCTGCCTTCTAAATCTGGCAAGACTAGAGGATGTACACTGGTACAGATAGGAACTGGAAACACAGGGGATCCAGGACAGTTGATCCCTTCAGGACCAGTGGTGAGAGTGGAGATACTGGGAGTGTGGAGATAAGGTGGGGTGGAAAAGGGGAACCGATTGCAAGGCTCTACATATAACTGCCTCCCTAGGGTATGGACAACAGGGAAGTGGATAAGGGGAGACATCAGTGTATGATATGACAAAATAATAATAATAATTTATGAATCATCAAGGGTTCATGAGGGGAGGGGGAGCGGGAGGGAGGGGAAAAATAAAGAGCTGATACTAAAGGCTCAAGTAGAAAGCAAATGCTTGGAGAGTGATTATGGCAACAAATGTGCAAATGTGGCGGACACAATGGATGGATGGATGGATTGGGGTAAGAGTTGCACGAGCCCCCAATACAATGACTTAAAAAAATTGTGGTTGTGGGCTGAGCCCCGGTGGCATAAGTGGTTGAGTGTGGAACTGCAGCCCGCGGCCTTGCAGGTTCAAATCCAGGGGCGGTTCTCAGAAGCAGCACTGGGTAGTGGCCACAACCGCCAGAGGCAGTGATGTCTCCCCCCCTCCCCCCGTCCCCCGCGCCCCGACTAAACCAAACAAAATAAAATAAAATAAAACACACACACAAAATAATGATTGTATAGCATGAAGTGTATAATCAATGACACTGAGTTATATAAGTAGAGGTTGTAGAACTGGAGAATATTCTGCTGTCTATATTCTTGTCACAATTAGAAAAATATTTATATGAGTAACAATGACTAGTAGGAAGAAGAGAATGTTCTAGAATTGAATATGACAGCAATTGTATAACTCTTTTTGATATGATACAATTCTATGACATGTCAATAAAGTGCTAATAAAATTTTAAAAATAAAAAGAAACGTAAGTAAAAGCATTCCTTTGTTTTTATTTAGTACAGTCATTTAATGTAACATTAGAGCCCATTGTCTCCCATAGTTAGAGTGACTTGGCCCAGGATTGGGGCTAACATTAACAGCTCTAAAGCGAGAATACCTTACTTTAAAATTAAAACTATTAATTTTTAATTTAAATTCTAGGTGTTATGGAAGAGAAGAAAATGCTATATATACCAAACAGTTCTGATCAATAGGGAAACACATTAAACTATGAAAGATTGACGGGAAAAAGTTATCCATGAGGGTTTGGATAGCCTGCAATTGGGAAAAATGTGCCTGAATATTGTTTAGAAGAGGTAGAGGCACAGAGGTCCTGGGAAAGTTTTCAGCTACTTCGTTGTGATTGGCTTTTTTCTAGTCCATTGCTTCTTTGAACTTAAAAGCACATTCCATCACTCATATTCATAAAAGAGAAAAGTATACCAAATATGAATTTTATAAAGTCTGAAAATTATAGAACATTTGCTCACTTGCTGATGATTCTAAGTACTTGATAGCAATTTGAAGTCTTTTACTCTTTCTTTCTGTTGAATAAAGTAAATATATGAAAAAAAATTTTAGAGTAGCAGAAAAATAAATTCAATTTTATATTTAAAAATTGCTGACCCCTGCCCCCTCACCAAGAAAAAAGCCTTTCTCCAATCCTGATGCTGTGTTTTCTTCATATAATCCAGTTTCTCTGATTATTTGCTCAGCGTACAATTTGAACAAAGATGATGAGAGGAGACAACCCTGATGAACACCCGTCCTGGTTTTAAAAGCAATATGCCCTTGTTCCACTTGCACAACAGCTTCTTAAACCATGCGCAAGTTCTGTAGAGATACAATGAAGTGTTCTGGAATTTCCATTCTTCTCACTGTTATCAGTCATTGTTATGGTTCACACAGTTGACTTTATAATTAATAAAATACAAGTTATGTTGAGCTTTATGTTGAGCTCTGCTTCCAGTCAGGATCCATCTGATGTCAGCAATGACATTTCTTGTTCTCTTCTGAATGGCATCTGAAGCTCAGGCAGCTCCTGCTGCCACTGTTGGTAGTGATCTTTAGAAAGATTTTACTTGCATGAGATATCACTGATATTTTTCTATAATATGGGCTTTTTATTGGGCCATCTTTCATTGGAATGGGTACAAATATGGATCTCTTCCTGTCAGTTGGCCAAGTAGCTGTCTTACAAGTTTCCTGACACAGAAGAGGGACTGCTTCCAGCACGTCAACAGCTTGCCGAAACATTTTCAGGCTCATGGGTTCCTGGAGCTTTGTTTTTGGTTAATGCTTTCAGTGCAGCTTGAATCTCTCCCTTCAACACCATTGGATCTTGCTCTTATGCTACCTCCTGTCATGGTGGACTATTGACTATTCTTTCTGGTAAAGTGACTGTGTATTCTTTCCATCTTCGCTTGATGCTTCCTGAATCATTCAATATTTTGTCTACAGAATCTTTCAAGAGTACAACTCAAGGCTTGAATTTTGAGTTCATTCAGTTCCAAAGACACTGAGCATTTCGTCCCTTTGGACTTTCTAACTCTAGGTCTTTGCATGCTTCTTTATAATATATGGCTCTGTCTTCTTGAGCTGCCCTTTGGAATTTTCTATTCAGTTCATTGACCTCATTGTTTCTTCCACTTGCCTTAGCTACTTAGCTATGATAAGAGCAAATTTCAGAGTTCTGCTGAAACCCACCTTGATCCTCCTGCCCCTGTCTTTTTTTGACCTTTTACTTTTTAAATTTTTTAATCATTTTATTGGGGACTCATACAACTCTTATCAAAATCCATACATCCATCCATTATATGCTAAGCACATTTGTATATTTGCTGCCATCATCATTCTCAAAGCATTTGCTTTCTACTTGAGCCCTTGGTATTAGCTTCTCATTCTCACCCACCTCCATCCCCTCTGCCCCTTCCCTGATGAACCCTTGTTAATTTATAAATTATTATTTTGTCATATTGTACACTGTCCGATGTCCCCCGTCACCCATTTCCCTGTTGTTTGTATTCCAGGGAGGAGGTTACATGTAGATCCTTAACATCAGTTCTACCATCCTACCCCACCATCCCTTCACCCTCCCAGTATCGCCACTTTGACTACTGGTCCTAAAGGGATCATTTATCCTGGATTCCCCATGTTTCCAGTTTCTGTCCATACCAGTGCACATTCTCTGGTCTAGTCAGATTTGTAAGGTAGAATTGGGATCATGATGGGAGGCAGGGGGAGAGGAAACATTTAACAACTACAGGAAAGTTGCATGTTTCATCTTGCTACACTACACCCGAATGGGTTTGTCTTCTGTCTGCAATGCTTCTGTAAGGGGTGTCACTTCACCTACCGATGGACTTTGGGTCCTCAATCTGAACTCCCTCTCATTTATAATGATATAATTTTTAGTTCTTTGATGCCTGATACCTGATCCCTTCAACACCTCATGGTCACACAGGCTGGTGTGCTTCTTCTACGTGGGTTTTGGTGCTTCTGAGCTAGACGGTCTACCTTCAAGCCTTTAAGCACCCAGATGCTATATTTTTTGGTAGCCGGACACCACTAGCTTTCTTCACCACACTTGCTTATGCATACATTTGTCTTCCACAATCCCAACGTGAAAGTGGGCATGCGATGATATGATATTTTGTTCTTTGATGCCTGATGTCTTTGTCACTGAGTTGACCTTTCACTTTTGTCATGAACAGTGCTCTTGATATCCTCCCATAGCTCATCCTCTCTTCTGTCATTAGTGTTCAATGCAAAAATTCCCTTCTTTAGATAGTCTCAACATTCAGGTGGGACATACTCAAGGTCATGTTTTGGCTCTAGTGGATTTGTTTTCATTTTCTTCAACTTTAACCTGAATTTACATATGAGCCAATTGATGGCCTGTTCCACTTTCGGCTTCTGGTCTAGTTTTAGCCACTGATCTTGAACTTCTCCACTGTGTTTTCCCACAGACATAGTCCATTTGATTCATATGAATTCCATCCAGGAAAGTCCATTTACAGAGCCACCTTTTGTGTTGTTGAAAAAAAGTATTTGTTAGGCACAATTCATTGGGTTAGCAAAATTCTATAATTCAATCTCCAGCTTCATTTCTATTACCAAATCCATATTTTCCAAATACTGTTCTTCCTTATTTTCAATTTTTGCTTTCTAATCACCAGTACCAATCCACCATGATTACATGTTTGATCAATTTCCAACTAAAACTGTGGGTAGAATTTTTTTTTTCAGTTTCTTCATCACTAGTTTTTGTGATACATAAATTTGAATAATAGTTGTAGTGATTGAATTTTCTCTTGGAGGGGTAGATATAATGCTATCACAATCACCATAGTACTTCATAATGCATTTAAGTGTTTCTGACAATGAGTGCCATGCCACTTCTCTAGATTTTGTTATCCCTGGCATACTAAAACCTGGTTTTCTGATTCAAAATGGCAAATATCAGTCCAGTTCAGCTCCCCAATGCCTAGGCAATAGATCATAATGTGTTTCATTTCAGTTTTGAAATGAAAACTTCCTATTTTCTTAAATTCATATGCCACACATTCCAAGGTCTGATCATTAGAAGATGTTTTCAGTTGCTTCTCTGAACCTTGAGTTATGCCCAGCTAGCAAATGAAGATCTGGAAGGCTCTACTTCCACAGGCTTATCCTGGAATCCAGTCTACTTCTCAGTCAAGTCTGAGTGCCCTCCAATCTGAGGTGCCCATCCTCCAGCAGAACCGCATGGTTCTGGTTCCCTTGCTAAAGCTTTCAGCATTTGACAAAGCTTCAAAGCTATGCAAAAGGTTTTCAGCTGCTTCTTCCTCCTAAGCCAGCCCTTCTTGCTTATCTATTGTTCTTAGCTGGAAGTTCCACTGAAACCCGTGCACTTGAGCTGACCCTGCTGGCATTTCCACTACCAGTGACATAGCTTCCAGCATCACAGCCACACACAAGCCACCACAGCAGACAAACTGACGACAAGGAGTGGGAATGAACAAAGAACCCCGTGAAAACAAGCTGGGAAAAAGGACAGTGTGCTGACGTGCTTGGCAAACGCCTTAACCACAAAGCCAGGCTCTGGTTAATGTTCTGATATATCACTGCAGCTTGAGATTTCCCTCAAGTCCCAAATCACACTGACTGGAAATTGACCTGGAGCCAGAGCTGGGATGTAGATACCCTTTCTCCTGCAGAAGCTGGTGCTTCTGAACAGCTGACCTTACAGCTATCAGCCCAACCCACCTGATAGCCCCCTCTTCCACCTCCCGCCAGCATTGAAAGAAACCTTTAAAACGGTAAATTCCCTAGGCAACCTTTCTTAACCCTCAAGGGACTCCATTCTGTCCAGGTCGAAGAAGCAGCACATCTTATCTACGCTTAATGAGTCCTCCTCATCTCAGGAGAACTCACTTCATTTCTTCTGAAGTGATTCTATGCTTTGATGAAAGTTTGCTGCTTACTGGTGTGTGTGTGTGTGTGTGTGTGTGTGTGTGTGTGTGTAAGCGCGCATGCGCGCGTGCGCGTGCGTGTGTCTTTTCTCTGAACCCCTACAAACTACTACACAGGTCTGGAACTTGCTAGTTTCTCTGTAGCCTACAACTCTGGCACTGAAATTCCCGGACATCGTTGAGTAAGTTCTTTGGAGAAATGGACTCACGGGACATCATTGGGGAACTTCTTTGGAGAAATGGACTGACACCGAAGGATGCGGCTATGGGCTCAAACAGTTGTAATTGTGAGGCTGGCGCACACTCAGGCAGGGCTTGGTCCTGTTGCTCCATGAGTTGACTCGGACTCCAAAGCATCTAATAACATTATCAACCCCCCGAGTGGGGAACAGAGCTCTGTTCTGTATAAGGTACCCATACGCTAGGGTGACTTCCTGGGCAAGATCAGCAGTTTGAGGGGAGAAAGGCAGGGTTTGCTATCTCATAAGGAGTTAAAAGTCTTGGAAACGCACAGGGACAATCCTACCCTGTCGTGTAGACTTGAGAGGAGTTCCTATTGGCTCAGTGAAGGTTTGCGGGGTTTATTTATTACAGGACTGCAACCGAAGCCCCTGCCACCTTCTCTGTATTTTTTTAAATATAGATTTTATTGGGGGCTCTTACAACATTCAATACATCATTCATATTAAGCATACTTGTACACATGTTGCCACATTCATCTACAAATATTTTCTACTTGAACCCCTCCAGCATAAGTTCCTCTTTCGCTCTTTCCTCTAGTTCTTCATTTTTTTAAATTCCAACTCCCCATATTTCCCCTTCCCCCTCATCCTCCCCCATGAACTTCCAATAATTTACAAATTATTGCCTCTTCATATTGTACACTGTCCAATGTGTCACTTCACTCACTCCCCCACCACTGCCCCGTTGTCCGCACGCCAGAGAGGTCACATGTAGATCCCAGAAATTTGTTTCCCCTTTCTACTCCACCATCCCTCCACCCTCCCAGTGTCACCACTCCCCACTAGTCTCAAGGGATTATCTATCCTAAATTCCACGTTTCCGACTCCAATGTACATCCCCTGGTCTAGCAGAATTTGTTTGGCACAATTGGGATAATGATAGTGGGTGGGAGGAAGCATTTGAGAACCAGAGGAAAGTTGCACATTTTATTGCTACTACACTGTACCTACACTGGCTCATCTCCTTGCTGCACCCTTGTTCATAGTGCACTGGTAATTTGAAGAGGTACTCACCGCCAGAATACTGAGGCTAAAGGTTGAACAAGGGAGAGCATTTCAGACATTTGCAATGAGCGCCTTTCTTGTCAGTTCAGCAACCTGCTCTGTTGACTCCAGTACCATTTGCTAGACTGTTAGCGGCCCTCCGCATTTCCCAATACGATTTTTCTTTCGGGACTTTTTTTTTTTTTAAAGGAAGCATGCTAGATACTAAAAGGAAACTTGATTCTCTAAGGGCCCCCTTCAATCATGAACTTGTCGATATCAGCGCCTTTGACCATTTTCCTTTTTTATTTTAGGCATCACTGCCCTCTGGTGGGAGTGGGAGGCCCAAGCTCTTGGAGAGCTGCTGCTGGATTTGAACCGCCAAGCCAGTGGGCTGCCATCCTGCACTCAACCACTACACTACCCAGCTCAGCCCTGACCATCTTTTCTTAAATAACCCCTTAACCTCAATTGTTTCAATACAGGCTTTTTGGACATTTCACCCGGTCTAAATGCGCTAAGGAGAGTGAAGAGAAGGGACAGTGTTTTGAAAAAGTAGAGGGGATATTTGAAAATGGGGTACAGCAAATCCGTGGAGTGCCTCACCGTCTGGTAGCGGCGGGCTATAATGGACTCCCCTCCTCCGCAGTGCTACGGTCCATCTGAGTTCCTGTCTTGTAAGAGCCAATGACGCGCAGCCGACGAGTTGATGGGCACTCAGTCCAACCAATCAGCGCGGAGCACGAAGGCCCGGCGGATTAGCGGCTCCGGCCGGCCTGGTCTGGCACCTCCGTACCGCACCTGCGGGTACGAAAGTTCTTAGCCAAGAAAGAGCACTTTAAAAAGAAGAAAGAAGGAAAAGAAAAAGTACTTGAAATTAGACACACGCCACACACGTTCGGGTCGGCAAAGGGGTGCCTCTGCAGGCCGGGTCCGTCCGCATTCGCACCCGGGGGCTCCCCTGGAGTTGAAAATTCGGGTTTTAGAAAGGACGCCCCCCGCCGTCCCCCCACCCCCGGGACTCCCCCCCACCCCCGTCCCTAGGTTCCCGCTCCCAGGGGGTTCCCCTCGCCCGCCGCCACGTTCGGCCCCCTGACACTCCCCGCACCCTGCTTTCACTTTCGGTCTCGGGGCAGGCCTGGCGGCGGGCGCAGGTGACAGGAGGCTGAGGCGGCTCCGACCCAGACCCCCAGGTACCGCGCGCCCCTTCAATCCGCCCCCGGCCACGGGAAGGGGGCTGCGAGCAGGAGGCGCCCCAGTGGTCTCCCAGGAGGGCTGGGGGCGAGGGGGGGTGGCGGGAGCATGGGGGAGGGGGAGGACGGAGCTGCGGCCCCCGCGGGGGAGCGCGGCACGGCAGGGGCGGGGGTAGAGGGGCAGAGGTGGGGGCGGGGACCCGTCTGGGCCCGAGTTGGAGGGCTCGCGGGGTCCGGGCGGGGGAGTCTGGCTGGGTCCCGCGCCTGCTTCCTTCACGCCCTGGTCCTCGGCACCGCCTGGAGCTCCGCCTCGCCTCGCCTCGTGGCGGGATTCCTGCCAGCCTCGGACAGGGGCTGTGCTCCTGGAGGGTTAGACCTCTCCTTTCCCCTCTCCCCGTTGCGGTGGGCACCCATCAGCAGTTACCAAGGAAACGAGGCAGCTTTGGGATAGCTACTGGGTGGGGGTTGGTAGGGCCATCCGCTCTTGTGTGCTCTGGAAGGACACCTTCTCTGCTTCTCTATTTCTTGCCAGCCATGAACTGTCTCCCCAGTTCGCATTTTATTCACACTTACTTTGTGTTTCCGCTAAGTGATCTCTCTCTCTGGGCATCTCACTGCCAACTGGGCTTCCACGTCCCTTTCATAAGAAGTGAAAGAGCTGTTACGTGCTTAGTGTGAGTTAGGTTCAGAAAGAAATGTGTCCTGTTAAATGGCCAAGAGAATCTGCTTCCAACTCAGAATTGGGTCAATAATTAAGGACGACAGTAGCAACTCCCCTCCCCCACAACAAAGTTAAAGCAAGTTGAACTTCTCACTTGAGTGCAGGATAGTTGTGCACATTTCAAGGCAGAAAGAAAGTTTAAACAACAAAGGAAGCCAGGTGCTGGCAGGTGGATTCTGACTCCTATCCATCGGCCCCATGTGTATCTGAGAAAAAACTGCTCTAAAGGATTTTCTAAGCTAACTGTAGCAGTGGATTGCCAGGTGTCCCTTTCTAGATGCCTTCCTGTCTTTTCAGCATCCTCCAAAAGTACTTTATGCTTACCACCTTAAAGCCCACTGCCATCTCTTAGCAACAATATAGGGCAAAGTAGAACTCCCCTCTTTGGACTTGTAAATCTTCACAGGATCCCAAAGCCTCATGTTTCTGCTGCAGAGCAACAGACTTTGTCCAACTGCTGACCTTGGAGTTAACCCAGCATGTAACTGAGTTCTTGATGGCTTCTTTCACTTTCCTTAGTGACTCAATACACAGAAAGGTGAAGTCCTTGTTCCTGACTTCCTGGATGGGCGGCAAATGTCCAACCACCAAGTACAGCTTCTAAAAATATCTCTAGCTCTTCTTGACTGGGAAGTAAAGTTAAGTTACACAGCCAGATGGGCTTTTATTGACCACAGTGACTGTGAAGATGTTTTTGAATGATAAGATGCCACCAGACGATAAAGATACTTAAAGGTATGTAGTCAAGTACAGGAGAATTCTTTGCATGATTTCTGGCCTCTGAAACTAGGAACAACTCACTGCCATCGAGGCGATGCCAACTCATAGTGCCCATAGAGGACAGGTAGAACTGCCCCTGTGAGTTTCTGAGACGTCACTTTGCAGGGGAGTACAAAGCCCTGTCTTCGGCCTTTGGAGTGGCTGGTGGTTTTGAATTGCAGCCTTGCGGGCAGCCCTTTGGTCAGGCAGCCCC
This sequence comes from Nesogale talazaci, assembly GCA_004026705.1. Lineage (NCBI taxonomy): Eukaryota > Metazoa > Chordata > Mammalia > Afrosoricida > Tenrecidae > Nesogale > Nesogale talazaci. Next base: position 123,598 of record PVJH01001500.1, on the reverse strand, counting down.
TGCACCCCCAGGGCTCCTTACTGTGAACACAGAGATCCTGGTTTCAAAAGCTGCTCGGGATAATCTCATTATATTTTTAATCCCATTTTCCATGGACTTTTTTTGTTTTTTGTTGTTTTTTTGGCATCACTGCCCTCTGGTGGTGGGAGTAGGAGGCCTAGCCTTTGCTCTGTGGAGCTGGAATTGAACCTCCATCCCAGTGGGCCGCAGTCCCCCGCACAACCACTGCGCCACCGGGGCTCAGCCCTCCATGGACTTTTTGAAGCTTCCTGTATTTAGCATTCTGCTTGATTTCCTCCCCTTGGATGTCTCCTTGACCTCTTGAACATATTAAAGAATGAACTCTATTTAACCCTGTTCTTTCTCTGTCCTTCTCCACCCTGTTAAGAGCAGCTCTGATTAGCCAGACATTCATCTGAGAAATTTGGGAGCTGGCCCCTCAATCCGTTTCCAAGTCATTCTCTGTTGATGCCACTGTAGAACAAGCCACTGCCTATCTTGTCTACAGTATGTCTCTTTCTTTCTTTCTGTACCAAGATTTTTATTTCTGTTCTTGATGTAATCACTTGGCCCAATTAATGCTTTTTCACTAGCTGCAGTTATACAGAAAATATATTGTTAAGCAAAAGTACTTTCTAATCAGCCTTCTGGCACCTTCCCTTTCGCTCGCTTTCTGTCTTCTGTGCCCCCCACAATCACCAAAAAGAGTTTCAAAGCATGCACTGGACACCCAACTTCTTCTCTTAGGATCATATCCAAACTACTTTTCATGTCTCTGAGACCAGGAGGTGAGCCCAGACGGGTGTCCTGCCCAAGCTGTGTGCTGTGCGCTAGGCTCACTGGCCTTCCTGCCTCTCTTCATTCTGTTTTGCTATCCTTTGTTTGTATGCTGGTGCTTTCCTTCATAGGCTCCGTTTGTAACTTCACACACACACACACACACACACATTCTTGATCTCAAAGAGCTTACAGGGATGAAAAGAAGGAAGAAAAATATTTTTTAATAAGTTGACCAAACCACCCCTCAGAGAAATAACACATATATGTAAATATATTAAACTGTTTTTTGATACTTTTAATAAGTTGTTGTGATTTGAGACTACCCAGAGGCATCTCAGAAGAAAAGTGTGGCAATCTGCTAAAAAACAAACAAACAATTCAGTCACTGTGAATCCTATGGATCATAGTTCTTTTCTGACATATGGTGTCACTATGAATTAGAATCAACTAGATGGAAATTGGCTACCGGTTTTAAATTCATATATCTCTATACATGTTTGTGTGTGTATGTATAAATCAAACCCATTGGCATTGAGTTGATCCTGACCCTGACACCCTATGAAGGGTTTCTAAGACTATAAATCTTTATGAGAGCAGCCAGCCTCATCTTTATCTGGTGGTGAATCTAGTAGGGTTTAAATATCCCACCCTGTGGCTAGCAACCCAATGCCATGAGGGCATTCTCTGTCTCTGTCTCTCTCTCTGTCTCTCTCTCTCTCTCTCTCTCTCTCTCTCTCACACACACACTTAAAAATTCTCATGGGAGAATGGAATTGGTAATAAATATTTTTGTGAGGCCCTCTTATATCTCTATGGAGCCCTGGTTGTGTAATGGATTACATCTTAGCAATTTGATTTTATAAGTTGCTCCTGTGGAGAAAGACACATTTTTCTGTCCTCATAAAGATGTATATTCTCAGACCATCTACTCTTGCCTAGGGAGCTGTGATGAATTGAAATATACTCAATTGCAATTGGTCTGTTTCTTTATATAAATGAGTATGTCATGTCTGCCCCTGGAGGGGGCAAGTAGTTTGTGCTCAACTTTTAATCAGAAAGTTGGTGGCTCCCATTCACCCAGGTATCACAGAAGAGATACCTAGTGATCTGTTTCCATAAATGGTATAGGACAGAATATCCTGTGAAGCAGATCTACTCTGAAACACATGACATTGACATGAGTTGGAATTGATGGAACAATTTCTTCATATATATATAATTGTTTATATAGTTTATACATATAAATATATATACAAATACACACCCAACTGTGTCTGTGTATAACTCTTTTTTGAAGTACTAAGGCAGTGATGAGAAAGGCATAGCTGCAATCCTCAGACCATACAAAAGAGGAGAATTCACCCCCACCCCGCACTCCCAAGGGATGATTACCAGAAGGCAGAGATCAGACAGGCTTTTATGTTTCTTCACCTAGTCTCATACCAGCCACTCTCCACATGACACCCTGGGTTCAAGAATTCTTTGCAATGGCCATCCAGGATTCACAGAACAGACTCACAGTTATGAGGCTGTATGAGGGAAGTTCCACTACTTTCTGACACTTTGTCCTGCTGTAGTGGCGTGGGTGTTGCTATGCTGTTGGACGTTAGATCACTGGTATTTTCAAGCTCCAGCAGGGTGACTCTGAATGAATCGGTTTCAGCATAGCTGTCACACAAGAATAGACTCTGAAGAAGGAACAGAGTGTCCACTTCAGAGGAATTGGCCACTAAAAATCTTACGGACAGCAATGAAACATTTCAGATGCTGAAACCTCGTGCATATCACAACATTATCAGAGATGGTGCCAGAAGATGAACCCCTCAAGTCAAAGGGCACTCAGAATATCACTGCAGAAGAGCTGCTTTCTCAAAGTCAGTGAGTGTTGTGACGTGGACTGAGTAAAGCCTGCAGGAGTGAAGCCTTCAGGGCCTGTGTTTGCTGATAGGACTTGACTCAAAATGAGAAGAAACAGCTGGAAACATCTATTAATAACTGGAACTTGAGGGCTGAGCCCCGGTGGCGTAAGTGGTTGAGTGCAGGCCTGTGACCCACAGGCTTGGCGGTTCAAATCCAGCAGCGGCTCTCAGGAGTAGCGCTGGGTAGCTCCCATGATCACCAGAGGGCAGTGATACTCCCCCCAAAAAGAGCTTCTAATAAAAGGAATTAAAAAAAACAAACAAACTGGAACTTGGAATGCATTAAGTCTGAATCTAGGAAAGTTAGAAATCATCAAAAATGTTGGCATTAGATGCCATTGAGTCCGCCTTAACCCATAGCAAGCCTAAACACAACAGAAGGAAGCACTGCCTGATCCTGAGCCATCCCCACAATGGTTCCTCTGCTTGAGCTCCTGGATGTAGCCATTGTGTTAATCCATTTTGCCATGCCCTTCCTCTTTTTTTTACTGCCACTCCACTTTGCCAAGCATGATATCTTTCTCCAGGGACTGTCTTGTCCAGAAAATATGCCCTAAGTATGTAAGACAAAGTTTTGCCAGCCTTGCCTCTAAGAAGCACTCTTGGCATTACTTCTTCCAAGACAGATCAACTCCTGGTACTGACGGTGTTCTTCTCCAGCACCACACTTCCAAATATATCTATTCTTCTGTGGTATTCCTGTTCAATGTCTCACTTTCACATGCATATGACACAAGGGGGAATAGTTTTGGTCAGGCAGACCTTAGTCCTCAAAATAACATCTTTGCTCTTCATTACTCTCAAGAGGTCTCGTACAGCACATTTATCTAATGCAATAGTCTTTTGATCTCACTTGATCTTAGCCAAAAGGCTGAGAATCAATTAGTCTTTTGATCTCTTGACTTGTTTCCATGAGCATTGATTCCAGATCCAATAAAAATCCAGTCGAAATCTTTGCTCTTTTGTCCGTTTATCATGTTGTTACCTATTTGTCCATTTGTGAAGATTTTGCCCTTCCTTACATTGAGTTGTAATTCATACCGATCCTCATCAACAAGTGCTTCAATTTGTCATCACTTTCAGCTAGCAATATTGTGTTATCGCATATCTTAGATTGTTAATAAGCCTTCCTCCATTCTTGATGTCATATTCTTGTTTATGTAAGTCAGCTTCTCTGATGATTTAATTAGGATAAAGATTGAACCAACCCTGCCACACTTATCATTCCTGACTTTAAACCATGCAGTATTCCCTTGTTCTGTTCCCACAACTGCCTCTTGATCAATATACAAGTTCTAAATGAGCATATTGAAATATTCTGGAATTCTCATTCTTCTCTAGTTTATCCACAGTTTATTGTGGTCCACACAATCAAATGCTTTTGCACAGTCAATGAAACACAAGTACATATCTTTCTGGTATTCTCTTCTTTGAGCCCAAATCCATGACATCAGCAGTGATATCCCTTTGTCCCACATCCTCTTCTGAATCCAGACTAAATGACCAGCAGTTCCTTTTCAATGTTCCTGCTTCAAGCAGTTCCTGCTTCAACTGTTGGACAGTTTTAAGCAAAAATTTATGTGTGTGTGATGTCAATATCATCCTATGGTTTGAGTATTCTGTGGGTCACCTTTCTTTGGAATGAACACAAATATAAATCTCTTTCAGTCATTTGGCCAGATATCTGACTTCTAAATTTCCTGGCATAGATGAGTGAATGCTTCCAGTGCTTCTTCAGATTTTTGAAACATTCAGTGGGTATTCCATCAATTCCTGGAGTCCTGATTTTGGTTAATGCATTCAATGAAGTTTGAATATCTTCCTTCAATACCTTTGGTTCTTGCTTATATGGTACCTCCTGAAATGGTGGACTGTCGACTACTTCTTTCTGGTAAAGTGACTTTGTGTTCTATCATCTGTTGGTGCTTGTGTCAGGCAGGGTTCTCTTAGAGAAATAAAATTCAGGACACTAGTAATGCCTTTTTATATATTTATATACTGAGAAAGATAATATATAAGATAAAAAGATAACAAGTTAACTATAAAGTAATACAGATTGCTTGGTGCAACTCACTTGCGTGAGGCAACTACAAGACTAGCAGTGCTTCAATACTTGAGGGCCACTGAATAGTCCTCTGTAGAGCAATCCAGGCTATCTGGTTATAGGCCGCAAACGGCAGAGCAACAGTCACCAACAGTCACCAACTGTCGCCAACAGTCAGCCAGATAACAGAGTCCAACAGTCCCCAGATCAAGAGATGTATATCCCAGAAGCGTGGTGAAGTAGGGCTTGAAGGATCCTCAACTCACAGTAACACAGTCCACAATTAGGTGTCCCACAGGTAGTGTTGCTTGAAGGTCCAGGCACAGGACGAACAAGGCCGCTCTCTGGTCCGAAGATCAGGAAAACAACAGAGAGAGAGGGCGGGACTTGCAAAGCACTTCCTATATCTGCCCTTCAATTCATCCCGCGTGTTCATTGACTGTGCCGTCACAACAGATCCACCAATCTCTTGTGGCCATGTTGGCATAACAAACCTACCCATCACAGTGCTTCCTGCATCATCCAATATTTTGCCTATAGAATCTTTCAAAATTGCAACTCAAGACGATGTAACTTCTGTGGCAATCCATCTCATTGAGGACCTTCCTTTTGTTCATCCCTTCCGCTTCACCAAGCTTGATGTCCTTCTTCAGGGACTGATTTCTTTTGACAAGATGTTGAAGGTATGTAAGACGAAGTCTTGCAACCTTGTTTCTAAGGAGCACACTGGCCATACTTCTAGGATGGATTGGTTTGTCCTTTTAGCAGTCCACACTACTTTCATTATTCTCCAGTAGACCCAATTAAAATGCATCAGTTTTTCTCCTGTCTTCCTTATTCAGTGTCCAACTTTCATATGCATATGACACAATGGAAAATGCCGTGATTTGGGTCAGGCCACTTCTGTCCTCAAAGCAACGTCCTGGCTTTTCAACACACTGACGTGGTCACATGCAGCAGATTTACCTACTGCATTGCATCTTTTCATCTCTTGATTGCTGCTAACTGGCTCGTATTAGTTGACTCCATATTGACCACACTTGTAGAAAAATCACAGAGATGGCCCAGGTCCTTCAATCATGTGCACTGAGAGACTTCATAAAGTATAAAGGGAAATAAGTGGAAAGTGAAAGCACAGAGGATTTGTGGAAGCAGCAAAAGCAAGGCTACTTGGATTCCATTCTAAACTTGGCTCAATCACATGCAGTTGTCTTTTGGTGTGTGTGTGTGTGTGTGTGTGTGTGTGTGTGTGTGTGTGTTTTCCTTCTGTGTCATGACACAGAAGTGTAGAGATAACGTGTGTAAAGTACCTGACACAATGCTTAACAGCAGGAGCCTGATAGATGTTAGTTCTTTTCTTTCCTTGGCTCCTGTCCCATCCAGTGCTTGTGGAGATTAACCTCAAAAAGAATTTCGCTCTCTTGTGGAACAGCCTGTTTATATTGAGAAGATTCTGATTCTTGAGAACCTTCATTTGATCTGCAGCCCTTTTATAGGGTTATGAATTTAAATAGACTCTAAGACCTGCCCAAACGATGAAAGACTGTGTTCTAAAAGTAGAATGCTTACTATTATAAGTAAAGGTGCCAAGAATAGCTGTATTTTTTAGGGAAACCATCAAGCACACAGAAATGGGATCACAGAAACTTGGCTGTAGCCTATTGTTGGGGCTTCATGCGGAAAATCATTGGTGACCTCCTGTATTTATGCCAATGGGTTTCAGATATACACAGTGTGTTTCTAGGTGCTATGGGAAATACAGACATACATATACTGTTCTTCTTTGCAAGGAGTTTATAATGGTACAGGAAAGCTGTTTCATGTGTGTTGTATTAAAAAGCCTTTGCATGGTGAGAAACCATGAGAGGAAATAAGTCATTTGAGCCTGAAATGTTCAGGGAAGAGTTCCATGGGATGTCAAATTTACATTGGGCCTTGATCAACTAAGTCCACATGGAAGAACCAGCCCGTGTGATCCAAGGATTGTAAATAACGTAATCCAAATCTTGAGGAAGAAGTGGAATCAGAGTTTAAGTTGTGAGCACCTGGTCTGCAGAAGGCTGTGAATGACAGTGGAAGCCCCAAATCTATTTGTGGGATACACACATGAATTAAGCCTCTGGCGAATCCCCTCTGATCATAGTTAAGGGGTAAGAATAGCCTTGTTATCAGACACAGAGCATTGTAAAGTCCATTTTCGCACACATAGTTAGGTCAAAATGGAGAATATGATCTCCCTTTTGGCTCATTTTGAAGTTGTTTTAGCTTCTAAAAATATGAAGGGGAGATACATGTGGATTAAGCCCCTAGTGAATCCCCTCTGACCATAAACTAAGGATGTGAATAGCTTTGCTCACATGTAGAATGCCTTGGAACGTGATGGCTGCAGATGCCATTAGGTTAAAATTTAACAGCCTGTCATTTGATCCATATATATTCATCCTAGTTTTTAATATTTTCTGCTTTCTTTTCAAGTTTTACTTGGTTATTTTTGTCAATTTTCAAAAATATTTTCCTGTATATAAAATCCAGGACAGGTAAATCTATAGAGATGGTAACTGGGTTAGTGGTTCTGGGGGGTATGGTAGGAGAGGTTGAGGGGAAATGGGAAGCTAATAACGATGAGTACAAGAAAGAAGAAAATCTTTCTAAAATGGATTTTGGTGATGATCAGAGATCTCTTCTCCATGCAACTGAACTATTGAGCTGTATGATATGTGAATTAGATGCCTCTAAAACCACTAAAAAATAAATAACTGAGCCTTGAAAGAAAGTTGAGTTGGAGGGAATTCTGGAATAGGGATGCAGAGAGAGAAAAGTAGAGAATATATATTCTGCCGTCACCCAAGGTACACAGTTGGATCCTAGGATGGACGCAGGGGTTTGTGGGAGTGAAGGCCTTCATTTCCCACTTTGCCAGACCCAGACAGAAGGGTTTGGTTGACTGGTCAAGAAATCTGAAGAGGAAGGAAGACTGCTGTTTGGGGCAGATTGTGAGTCTGCTGCCTGTGGGGAGTGACCTTCATTCAAATTCTTTAATCTCACCCCCTGAGCTAGTGTTCTCCACAAAGCATCCCAATAAGGCTCACTCCCTGATTGGGCTTCTGGAAAAATGAGAAAAGAGACACACACATGTAAGCAACAGAAGGTGGGTAAAGTTTTACAAATTCTAAAGGAGAACTCTCCAGGAGTCAATGCAGAGTGAAAGTCAGTGGCGCACACCGTGGCTGTGGCTAATGGTATTAAGTCAGTAACACAAAGCAGGACGCTTTCCTCTCCGTAAAGTTCTCGTGCTCGAGGCCACGGTCCTCATCTATCTATTCTCGGCGGGTGAATATATTTGAACACTCGCTTGTCACTCTCGCATGTTCCATGTCCATTTCCTGGCACAGCTTCGTTGTCCTTGAGATCCTGCCATATTCTTCTTGGCCCCTTAGGGACTCCACTCTGCAAAACCTCTAGAGGTCTCCTCACAAAGCCCTCAGGAGTTCCATACATCTGGCTGTCAGCTTAGAAGCTGGGGGACTTTGTAGATGTTCTGGGCTGTTGGGTAAGCTCAAGCACATCCAGCGTCCTGACATGCCCAAACTTGCCATCTCCCTGCCTCTCTGTCTTGGTCACAAGCTATACCCATCAGCTTCAGCGCTCAGACATTGCAGGTGGAAGCAGGACACTGTTACTCTGTAGGCCCTGACCTTGAGGGGAACCCATTATCCTGTACCAGACCCGAGATTCTGCCTGAGGTTATAGGGTAGGGACGCCTTCCTGTGCCTATGCTTAAATGCTATTTTTCTCCAAATTGCCCTACTCCTCTGTAGCTGGAAATAAACTTGTGTTGGTCTCTAAACTGGCGGTTCTCAACCCGTGGGTCACAACCCCTTTGTTATGAATCAGGTGACCCCCTGTGAAAGGGGGAGAAGGAGCCACAACATGAGGAATTGTATGAAAGGGTCACGGCATTAGGAAGGTTGAGAACCACTGGCCTAGACAAAAACCAAACAGAATTCGCTCTCCCCGCTCGCCTCTCCTGTCTGCTCCACCTGTATGGCGCCTGTGAACTGGGGTTGTCTCAGCAGTTGACTGTCTCTCCTGGATTCATACCCTTCCGGTTAGCTTCCAGGTCCTCTCAGCCTGGGGAGAGAGGAAGCTGAAACTATGTATTTTAGAAGTGGGCAGAAGGAAGAATGAGGGGCTGAGGAGAGGACATCTGATATTGCCTTGCAAAACTATTGCAGTATCTGAGGCTCAAAGACCAAGACTGACCCCAAACCAGACCCGTTGTGATTTTGGAGGACGAGCTCAGTGCTGGCTCCTTACAGAAACGCTTCTTGTTTCTCTTTTAGCCCAACTGGTACGCTGTTCTTAGCACCCACCTAAGTATGCCCTCTGGAGAGGTAGGCCGTACTTGTTTTAAAAGTCTCTATAGGCAATGCTAAGAAGTCCGGGTGATGTGGTTACACATTAGGCTGAGATTTGCCAAGGCAACAGTTCAAAACTGCCAGCTGTTCCGAGGGAGAAGTACAGCCCTAAAGAGGTACAGCTTCAGAAATTTTCATGGCGGTTCTACTCTGTTCTTCAGGGCCACTCTGAGTCAGTATCACCTCGATGGTAGTGAGAGGGGTTTTTATTTTTGTTTTTGGTAGGTAATTCTAACTTGCGTTCAGAGTTGAGACCCTCTGACTTATTTCATCGAGAGAGAATTTCCTGGACCATATCTGTCGAGGGGATCTGCCCTGTAGCCTAACTACTTTTCTCTTCTGGTCAGAGCTTGATGGAATTAGAACCAATTAGCTGAGATCGCCCTCATTTGATTCCCAGCCAAGGCACCTCATGTTCAACTTGTCAGCATTAGCTTGGCTGTTGCTCTGATGTTGAACAGATCTCAGTGGAGCTTCCAGAAGAAGACAGCCAAGGAAGAAAGGCCTGGCAATCTGCCAGGGGAACCTATCATCTGCAACCAGTCACGGGCAGCATTTCATTCTGTTGTGCTTGTGTTGACCACAAGTGGGAGGCCTAGTCCATGACCGTGAACAGCAACATAGTGTTGCTAACACTACTGTTAGTGACCATATTGTTGCCAACCATATTTTTGCTAACGATATTGCTAACCATATTGTTACTAGCCTCTTCTGTGAATCAGTAACATATGGAAGGGAATTTTGCTTCCAGGAAAAGACCTAGCCTTTATGGAATATGGTCACTCTATCTATTGATTCTGAGATTAAGCTGTTTTGATAACATTTTAATAACTCTTGATTTTCATTTTTTTTTCAATTTTCATTTTTTTAATGTTGCTTTTTAGCACGTGTTCCCCTAGATATTTCAAGCAAGGAAAAGATGGTATTTCTATGCCTGCCATGGCCATTTGCAAGTATGTCTTCTCTGCTGGCCCCCTCACTGGTGATTCTCCTAATGACGTCAACCCCTTCGAGGTGCCAGAGCAGCGACACTACAGCTCCAAAAGCTAGCAATGGAAAGCCATTTCCTTGGAATAAGATGCGACTTCCGGAGCATGTCATCCCCCTTCATTACGATCTCTTGATCCATGCAAATCTCACCACCCTGACCTTCCGGGGGACGACAGAGATCCAAATCGTGGCCAGCCAGCCCACCAGCACCATTGTCCTGCACAGTCACCATCTGCAAATATTGAAGGTGACCCTCAGGAGAGGGGCTGGAGAGAGACCGTCGGAAGAGCCGCTGAGTGTCCTGGAATACGAGCCGCATGAGCAAATTGCACTTCTGGCTCCCGAGCCTCTCCTTGTGCAGGTCCCGTACACTATTGTTATTGACTACGCTGGCAATCTTTCCGAGAGTTTCCATGGCTTTTATAAAAGCACCCACAGAACCAAGGAAGGAGAAGTCAGGTAGGTTTATTTTTAGAGGTTTCAAATGCTGGTCACAGGCTGAGTCCCCGGTGGCATAGTGGTTGTGCGCGGGACTGCGGCCCACTGGGATAGAGGTTCAATTCCAGCTCCACCGGAGCAAAGGCTGGGCCTCCTACTCCCACCACCAGAGGGCAGTGATGCCCCCCCAAAAAACAAAAACAAAAACAAATGCTGGTCACATTAAATTTACTTTTTCAGGTGGACCATCCTTTAAAACTCCCATTACCATTGAGTTGGAGCCATGGTGGTGATGTGGTACCACCAGCCTCCCTGCAGGAGGGCGATGAGGCTTCTGTTCCTGTCTAGAGCTACCGTCTCAGAAGCGCGGGCCCGGGGCTTCCCTGCCCTGTAGAGTCACTCGGCATCAGCATCGAGCCGATGGCAGGGAGTTTGAAGGGGTTTTAGTCATTGAGCAACCCTTTTGTTGTTTCCCTTTTCCCTTTCTCATTTTCCTTTGTCACCTTCTTTTAACCACTTTCCCTCCTCCCAGTTCCATCAGAATCAATACCTGCTGCCTAGTTTGGTTCCATTTCTGAGATACAGTAGTAAATCATTTTAATGCTGCAGGCATAATATGCATCAACTACCTGGTTTAGATCTGTTCTTAAGGAGGTAACCCATTTGGGGAGAATTTGTTGTTGTAAATTTTAGAATTAAAATTTATTTTTGGATTATATTATTTTAAATTTCTGATGGCATAATATTTTCTACAAGGAAAAATGTCAGGTGTTTTTTCTACCTCTAGAAAATGAATAAACTAATAAAAAGGTTTTTTTTTTAAGTAAACACTATGCAAACCATAACCCTAGAAGTAATTGCTTCTACTACTTTATGGAAACATCCTACCAGACCACTTTCTGGATATGCATACATGTTACTTGTGATAAATGGAATTGTCTTATATTTCCTGATTTACAGCAATGTTTTTTAACTTACTATATTGGAGATATATTTTATGTGGCTGACTGTCTATGCGCAGCAACCTGGTAATGACTGTTTGTGGTCTACTAAAATGCTTGTGCATTCCTATATTTAACTAATTTCTCCAGAATGGAAACTAGCTAGCTGTCAACTTTCAGTATCAGTTTTTCCAAATTGATGGACTTCTTTGCATTCCACACTTTATTAGTCTCTCTCTCTCTCTCTCTCAGAATGAGTGCTTAACTGTTAAGGGGCTAAGTCCCAGTGTCTGCACATTTGCCACATTCCTTTACCCAGAGGTGAGACTGGCAAGGTCAGCAGTGTGAGCCCACCAGTCGCTCTGTGAGAAAAACACGGAATGAGACTTTCTGCTTCCTCCAAGAAGAACAGAAAGAGCTATGTCGGCACAGTGCTTAAAAAGTGGCTGCTGACAGGTTGGTGGTTCAAATCCACTGGCCACTCCCTGGGAGAAAGACGTGGCACTCTGTGCCCATAAAGACTGAGAGCTTTGGAAGCACTCTAGGGACTCTACAGGGCCACTCTGAGTTGGAAATGATAATGCGTTTATTATTGTGCCATGTTTGAGATCTCTATGGACGACGTGTAGATCTTTTCTCTTGTGAATGACCTGCAAGGATCTTTGCTTCCCATAGGAAGACTTGGTTCGTTTTTTTTCTTACCAATTTTTAAGAGATCATTATCGAAGCAGGCTACCAACCACTTTGCCAAACATGACTTAATTAGCCTTGTTCAATTTCTTCTTCATATTCTAAAAATTGATTTATTATAGTGCATGCCATATATAAGATTGTTTATTTCTTTGTGTGTTCGTATCCATCACTCTATGGTGACTTTAGAAATTTTTTTAAAAAGCAATGCTTGAGACCCCGGTGCTTCATTTTTCTTTCACTGGCTACAATTCTAGGACACTTGCATCGACACAGTTTGAGCCCACTGCAGCTCGAATGGCCTTTCCCTGCTTTGATGAACCTGCCTTGAAAGCGAGTTTCTCAGTCAAGATCAGAAGGGAGCCACAGCACCTCGCCATCTCCAATATGCCTGTGGTAAGCCCTCAGCCCTGCATTTCCACCCTCCGAAAACCTGCTGATCTGTGACTTGCATCACCCCAGGGTCAGTTCATCCTGGCGCCACCTGTTTTGGTAGCTTTTCTTTTAAGTTCCTACTTTGACTTTGGTTTCAACCCACAATATATTTTCAATCAGAGGAAAAAAATACCCCCCCCCCAAAGGGATAAGATTCAAAAGGATGCCGACCAGATTTATGATACTAAAAGTAGCATCTATTTTATCCATGTTGATAACTATATTGAATTCGGGTCAAGTTTAAATGATGGTACCCTATGTCTGGGTAGCACACCATAAAGCACTTGAACTATCATGCCCTCATAAAGGCTTTAATAAGAATTTTAGAGAAACTACTTTGTCTAATAAGGTCAATTTCTATAGAGTTATTTTGGCATTGTCTACGTATTAGTATCGACTGAAAGTGGTACTCGAGAAACCAAATGAAATGTTGCATTGATTGCTGCTGCCAAAGAACTCATTTAAATGTTCAAAAGCAAAGATGTCACTTTGAAGAATAAGGTGCACCCGACTCAAGCCATGGTATCTTCAATTACTTCACATGCACAATAAAGTTAGACAATGAATAAGGAAGTCGGGTAGTGAATAAGTAAGACTGCAGAACATCTGATGCATTTGGGCAATGGCGTTGGTAAAGAGTAGTGAATGGACCATGGATTGCCAGAAGAACAAACACATCTGTCTTGGAAGAAGCACAGCCACTTCACTTGGAAGTGAAGCTGGAGAGACTTGTGTCATGTATAGTGGCCATGTTCTCAGGAGAGACTGGCACTTGGAAAAGGATGTCATGTCTGATAAAGTGGGAGGCCAGCGAAAAAGAGGCAGTGGATTGGCACTCTGGCTGGAACAGTGGGCTCTCACCCAGCAGTGATTGTGAGGGTGGCAGGACCGGGCAGTGTTTTGTTCTCTCGTGCACAGAGCCTCTGTTAATCCCAAGGGACTCGGCAGGACCTATTAGTAACAAGAATGAACACTTCAATGTATCTATCGGAATTGAGCATACAGAAAAAAGATGAAATGCAATCTTTCTGAAGTAGATGGGGGCTGCGAGTAAGTAGAGATATAGAGTTCAGTCCTCCTAAGAGAGTTTATCCTCCACTTTAGAGTCAAATGCGGGCAATGTTCCCTCTGACTTTTGAAAGTGGTGAGAAGAAGATTATACACAAAGACTAAAAGCACTGAGATTGGGCCCTCAGACAGAGTCGTCATCCTGTGATTCAGAAAGCTTAGCCACGGCACCAGTGGAGCCATCATTTCTGTCCTTGTATGCTCTTACTCCCTGAAAGCATGGGCTTGTTCAGAGAAGCTGTGGAGGAGACTCAAGCTGCACTAGGCTGGGCTAGGCTCTGTCCGGAGTCCTGAAGGCTGTGGTCTCACCTCTGTGCTGACCAGGAAAACAATGTCTGTTTCCATGAACTGGGAACTACAGGCCAGCCCCTGGTTCAGAGCTACAAAACCTCTAAAGACTGTGCCCCTTCCTTTGAGAGTCTTCACGACGCCTTCCTCAACAGGGCCCACTACAGTTCTGTCCCCCATAAAAAACACTCTGAATATCTGCTCGCTCTTTTATTCTGTCTAGTATGCTTACGAAACATAAAAAACAATTATATTATTTTTCCTAATAAACTGTTTTGCACATCACCTTCGAGAGTGCCCTTCGCTGGCCCTGAGCTATCACATCCATCCCGTGTGTGACCAGCCCCACCATCTGTGTGGAGAACTTCTGACTGCCCCAAAGCCAAGACTGATTTGTGGTGAAGAACACGTGTCTTCAAACTGTAACTCCTGCGCTGATATTCTGGTGCTGCTCCCAAGGGACTGGGATCTCCTTCTCTCTGGGGAGGATCCCAGCTCTTGACTACGAGAGCAAGGATGAGATAGGGAGGGGAGAGGCTGAAGAACGATGGGGCTGAGTGGAGGCATTCAGAGTTGCAGAAGGCAGGCCAGACCAATGCCACTGAGGTTCCATCTCAATGCCAGAGACTCAATCCATGGATGACCAGAAGAGCCGCCCATGCCATCTTGCCCCGGGAAAGGAGGATCCTTCCACTGGCAGAAGTCTACAAGGACTTCATATTACAGAGGGAAAGAACATTGTGTATGGAAAGGTTTTTTTCCCCCTTTTGTGCCTGAAAAAGCACATTTTGGAACACTGGCCCATTTGGGCCTTGGGAAGGAATGAGTTTCATCAGCTTCCTTTCCTAAAGATTTGCTTGCCTCAGGACAACTTCTGGGCTGGGGACTTTGTAGGGAGTGGGTTGTTGTCATTGCCATCAGTTGATTCCACTCCATGTGTGCAGAGTGGAACTGCCTCCCAGGACCGTCCAGACTCTGGCCAACTGGAAGAGGGCAGCATCTAGACTGGAGGAAGGCTTGCTAAACAACCTGCCCTGTGCGGACGACACCACTGTGCTGAAAGTGAGGAGAACTTGAATCCCTTGTTGAGGAAGATCAAGGATAGCAGCCTTCAGGATGGATTGCATCTCAATGGATGAAATTGAGTGAAGACAGAATCTGCATAATGGAACCAAGAGTCAACATTACGATAAATGGAGAAGATATTGAAGTTGTCCAGGTTTTCATCTGGCTGGACTCCAGGGTCAATGCTCATGGAAGAAACAGTCAAGGCATCAAAGGATGTGTTGCATGGCATAAACCCCTGGACAGAACCTCTTTAAGGGAGTGAAAAGAAAGCATATTACTCTGAGGACTGAGTTGCGCCTGACTTATGCCATGATATTTTCAATAGCCTCATGTGCTTGTGAAAGCTGGACATCAACTAAGGAAGACCGAAGAAGAACTGAGAAGAACTGAGGCCTTTGCATTGTGGTGCTGGCAAATGGTATTGAGATACCACGGACTGCCAAAAGGACAAGCAAGTCTGTCTTGGAAGAAGTATGGATGGAATGCCACTTAGAGGCTCAGTGGTGCAACTTCATCATGCATACTGTAGACATATTGTCAGGTGAAACCACTTCACTGAGAAGGACAATGTGGTCAGCCAACACGAGGAAGGCCCTCAAGAAGATGGGCTGACACTGTTGCGGCAACCAGGGGCTCAAGGACAGGAGTGATTGTGAGGGTGGGTGGGGCCTGGCGGGGGAGGGGGAGGGCCGCATATGAGGCACAGAGTTGCTGTGAGTCAGAAATAGGGAAGCAAATCACCAGGCCTGTTTTAGGAGGCAGCTCTGGGAGGTGTTGAACCACCAGCATGTTGCCTGGCAGCCACTTTGCACCACCCAGGAATTTTTGGAGGTGGGTAGAAGGCCTTTAAAAAGAAGAGCTCCTTTGAACCTTCAGAAACAAACCAAGGCTGGTTGTCAGTCAGGATTAGAATGACCGAGGTGAGACTGCAGCAAAAGTGCCTGGTTCGGCTGCTTTGCCATGGTGTCTGCTTAGTGCTTTCTGCCTGCCAGGGTACTGGGTTTGCTTCTTTGGGAACAGACCTGGTGGCCTGGACCTCCATCTCTTACACGTCAGCCTGCAGGTTCCCCCTGATAGTACTTAAATTCTGAGTGCCATGAAGCAGATCAGAGTTTGGAAGAACCATTGTAGGGTCTGGCACAGGTTTGTGGTGCCTTTAATCTTACAGGCAAACGGAGGCTCCTTTTAGGTTCTTCTGGCTAAAGTGGCAGCCTAATTTAGTCTGTAAACTTAATTTGCATTTGTAGATAGCTCACTAGACACATAGACCAGTCCTTGGCAAAACCTACATGTTCTATATTGCTTTGTTCTTGATCCACATTTATGAGATATGAGTCAATTTGTAATAACTTGGAATAGTTTCAAAAAGCAAAGTGGTGGCAGTTGTACAACTCCCTGCAGATTCTACAACTCGCTGAATTGTACACATTAAAATGGTGAATTTATGGTGTGTGAACTCCAGGTAAAACTTTTAAAACTGAGTAGAATAATTTGACCTTCCTATCAACCACAAATTATTGAAAGAACCATTTTAATAATTATATAAATACAGAGCTGGCCTACATTGGTCCAATATCCATTTCTTAAAAGTGCTTAACAAAATTGGTATCCGGGGCTAATCAAACACAATATTAATGGAAGATTGCTATGCCCCAGGAGGATGATCTATAAGCCTCTCTATCATAAAATAGCAAGGAGGTTTTGAAAGAGAGCCAAAGGCAGATAAAAACCAACAACAATTAAACATAGATCCAGGAATAGGTTTGAGGATCACAATAAATTCTAGCTCCAACTTAATAACAATTAGTTCTTACCTCATAGCCCTGCTTCTTACTTATCCTCAGGAAGGGAATCCAGAAGATAAGGGTTCTATAGCAAAGTGTGAGCAAGAAATTAGATGGTGCCCGGCTATCAGGTATATTTATCTGGGGACTTAATGGCTTGTCTCTAAATAAGCACCCATCTAAGTGAGATGTCAACTAAGTCCACATGGCAGAAGCCCACCAGCATCAGTCACCGAAGGACTGTAAATGATATAATCTGAAGTCAAAGGAGGGGTTAGTCTCCGAACCTAAATTGTGAGAGTCTGTTTTGCAGAAGGGTATGGATGACAGTGAGAACCCAAGAGACATTTGTGGGAACTACATAGCGAAGAAACCTGTGGTGATCTCCCTCTATCAACAAGTGAGGGATGGGAGGAAAGTGGTCACTAAACAGAGTGCATCGGAGAGATGATTATAGAACATCAAAGGGCTAAACCTGACTTGGATGGTTAAAAATTTTTCAAGTTGATTCCCTGCTCTGATGCATGCTGGATCTGTTTTTTTCTCTGTACTTTTGTTTGTTCATATTAGGGTTTATCTCATTGGGTTCACCCTCTTGAAGTTGTGTCATATATTTTTCTGTTTTTTTGGCATATGAAACTCAGGATTGATAAACCTATAGGGACAGCAAGTAGAATAAGTGTCCCGGATACAGAGATGGAGTGCTCAAAGGAAGATGATGTCAAGGGGTTTAGGAAGAAAAAGAATATTTGGAAACTGAATGTGGTAGTAATTGTTCAATACTGCTTGATGTGCTTGATCTATGGAATGATATATATATATGTATTAACTCCCAATTAATAATAAGTTAAGATTTTAATAATAATAGTTATTATTATCATATAAATAACCTAACATAGACTCTCAATACTCTGTCTGATAATTAGGACATCTCTCTTTATAAGTGTCTTCAGTGTATTAGATGATTGGATTCTGGAATGATTTGAATTATTCTAATTGCAGATTAGATCTGTGACCATTGCTGAAGGGCTCATAGAGGATCATTTTGATGTCACGGTGAAGATGAGCACCTACCTGGTGGCCTTCATCATTTCAGATTTTGAGTCTGTCAGCAAGATGACCAAGAGTGGCATCAAGGTGAGCCAGCGGCTGCATTTCCGTTGACCAACTCTTCCTGGTTTGCCCGACATACTCT
The DNA here is from genome assembly GCA_004026705.1 of Nesogale talazaci. Classification (NCBI taxonomy): domain Eukaryota; kingdom Metazoa; phylum Chordata; class Mammalia; order Afrosoricida; family Tenrecidae; genus Nesogale; species Nesogale talazaci. The sequence goes on along the minus strand of PVJH01001500.1, from coordinate 105,540 downwards.
TTATCTTAAAATGTGAAAGTCTCACCTCTTGGGAGTCCCTTTTTGTCTCTGGGAAACCGAGGTAGGTGGTCATGGTCACATCATCATCATCATCATCATCATCATCATTATTATTGTACAGTACTTATTTCATAACCAAACTGCTGCCTGATGAGGGTCATGTCCTGACTCACCACCCCACCTCTCCCCTGCTCTCCGACTTTACGTCTGCTTCCTCTGAGCTTAGCTCACGTCTTTCACGTTTAGAGGTTGGAGAAGATCCTGTCATCATTTCTGCCATTCACATGTGAATGCCGCTGCAGGATATGAGCAGGCATTTCTGGCTGTGGGAATGAAGTGAAAGGAGGCACTGGTGTCATTTTGTTTTGACCTCTGTATTTTCTTCAACATCTTTATTATTATCATTATTATTACTGTATACCTTATGAAATATTTTAAAAGATATTTTCTATACATATTATCCAGAGTTTGTCATTGTTTTCAGAAGAGTGCTTGATCAGATCCTGAAAAGACTTCTGCCAGAAATGGAACCTGCCTGTGCCTTCTCTGACTTTGGCAAACAGATCCTCCTGTGGGGGATGTGAATTGCAGGCCTCTCATCATTGTGGGGAGAAGCCACTGCAGACTCAAATGCCTCTCTTGTTCCTCATTTCCAGGTTTCTGTGTATGCCGTGCCAGACAAGATCAGTCAAGCGGATTATGCCCTGGATGCTGCGGTGACTCTTCTCGAATTTTATGAGGACTATTTCAGCATTCCCTATCCTCTACCCAAACAAGGTAGAGATGCTAGCAATTGTGGCGTCTGATGACTCCAGCCATAGATTAGAGCCCAGAATTAGTTTCTTCGTGGTTAATTATGGCAGCCTTTTGAGTCATAAAGTTCTGATACATGCTAGACAGCACGGTGAGCCTCACCAGTAGCTCTTCACCCCAGTGGATGCAGTAAACTTGTACAGACAGCAAAAGCCCGTAGTAAAAGCAATTCCTGAGGCGCATGGCCTGGGAACAGTTTTGCTTTCTGATTTGACAGATAAACCCTCCTTATATGAATGGATGGGACAGATTCATAATAGCAGAGGGGAAAAGATGTTTTATTCTATTTGGGTCCATGCTTGGTAACATTGTAGAGAGTGCTTGATGCCTTTTTTGAAGAATACATTTGCATACCGTAAGAGAACATGATGGACACAGTGACTACAACGGTGGGTTCCAACAGGAGACCAATTGTGAGGACTGGGTGGTACTTCATTCTGTTGTACGTAGGGCGGCTCTGAGTCAGACATGACTTGGCGGCACCTCACAAAATAAGAAGGGAATATATGTTTTCTTCCAACCAAGTAGTAAGCAGGACAGACCCTGCTTAGCTTTTGAGATCAGATGAGACCGAGTGGTATGGCTGTAGACGATGTGCTTTCTTTGTTATAGTCTTAGCATTATTATATTTGAATTTTTAGGTGTATGTAGGCACTTGCATTCAAAAGCATGTAGATGGCTGATGTATTTGTTAGCTGGATTCGATCTTTAAACTCTGGCTCCCCAAACCAAAGTCCCTGCTATGGTCCATTCTGACTCAAGGTGACCCCATAGCACAGGGTAGCACTGCCCCTGTTGCTCTGAGGCAGTCAATCTTTATGGGAGTGGAAGACCTCGCCTTTCTCCCATGGAGCAACTGGTGGTTTAGAAGTGCTACCCTTGTGATTGGAAGCCCAATGCATAAGAACTACCCCATGAGGGCTCCTTAAATGCCTTAGCAGAGGTTAATAAATGGAGTCAGGAAACCCATGATCCAAGTCTGACTTGATCAGTGACCAGACATCCCGCCCTTTAACAATTTGTCCTGCATCCCGCAGCATTTTAAAATGAAATAAATATATTACAATACTATTTTTTTTGCATTCTATGAACACTTTTGTTGCTCCAGATAGACCAAATTTTAAATCAAGAACCCTCCCCTCCCCCTCGGTCAATGGTGTCCCACTTAAAATCTGGTCCCTTGATCTTACAGTGGCAAAGTGGTCCAGAGTAAATCAGTGGGTCCCTTTTCTCCCCCAGGAAAGGGGAGATTCGGTGCTTCCGGTCAGAATCCATGCGTCTAGCAGTGGCGGCGTGGTTACCAGTTGGACTCCATCTGCAGGGTCTGCACTAGGACTCACTCCACCTGGTGCTCTGCAGAAAGCCAGGCTCTCTCCCTTGGTGAAGAGTTAGAGCCTCAGTAAGCCACAGGGGCAGGCCTGCCCTGTCCAGTGGGGTCGCTCTGAGTCGGCATCCATGCCTGCAAGGGAGGGAGAGCACAGGCAGTCTGTCTTTGCTTTGGGTCCCAAATCCCATCCGTTCCGAGGATTAGAGTGCTTGGACTCATGTAGAAATTAGTAAATTCTCTGTAAAGTCTCTTTATTTTTCGTTCCCAGATCTTGCTGCTATTCCTGACTTCCAGTCTGGTGCTATGGAGAACTGGGGATTGACCACATATAGAGAGTCGGCCTTGTTGTTTGATGCAGAAAAGTCTTCTGCATCAAGTAAGCTGGGCATCACGATGACTGTGTCGCATGAGCTGGCCCACCAGGTAAGGAATCCCCACGCACAGTTTTCATTGAGTAGTGAAGCTTCACTTAAACTAGCAGGCCCCGCATTCAGAATATCCCCCTTACTTGCCCTTTTACATTATATAAATGTACCCCGAGGAACCAACACTTCACAGCAAATGCTTCATCACCATTACTGTCCCTTCGTGTGCAGTTTGAAATCTGAAAAGGTTCCAGGCCTGCTCTTGCACCAAACTACATACAGATAAAGGAGAATGGTGTGCCCTCCTCTGACTCTGAGACGCATCCCATTTGAAGACTTACAGACACAGCTAGGAATGGAGTGCGTTTGTCATCTGGGGGCTGCCTTTCTGCTTTTGTGGAACACACAAGGCTCTTCCTTGAATTGATAGTTTTCACTTTGTCTTTTACCCTTCGAGAAAAATGATTCCTATAGAGGTTTAAGTTTCATGTTTTCTTATGCACATTGAAAGGTGTTTTCTTTCTCTTTTTGTACTTTTGTAGAACCCCAGGGCTGTCAATACACGTTGACCTTCCTAAGCTGACATTAGACATCTAAGATGTGTTTCTGTGTGAAGCTCTCACCTGTGTGGCTGTGTGGAGAGTCCTGAGACTTGTGTGAATGATCGGAGTTATGCTTCTCTTGCAGTGGTTTGGAAACCTGGTCACCATGGAGTGGTGGAATGACCTTTGGCTGAATGAGGGATTTGCCAAGTTCATGGAGTATGTGTCGGTCAGGGTGACTCACCCAGAGCTGAAAGTTGTAAGAAGTCTTTATTTGGTTACCTTTTTAAGTCTGTCGGTTGTTCTATTCATTATTGCCAGCAAATACTTTTTAATCTTTGATAACAGATCTCATACCCAAACCAGAACCTGAAGCCCACTGCCAGTCAGCTGTGTGCAGTGCTGAACAGGAGGCATTCAGGACCGCCTAGAAATGCTCATCAGTTTTGCAAGACCATCCAGCTTTATAGTAGCAGACAGCCTTGTCTTTTCTCCATAGAGGGCTGATAGCTTTAACCACCCCCTTTGGACTAGCAGTCCAATGATAAGGGCTCCTTATAAAGTGCAATTTAAAGAAATATTTTATTTGTAACTTCGTTGGAAGTTTAGATATGTTTCAAAAATGCTAACGAACTTTTGAGGCATAGCGGGAAGATTTATTTCAAACTGGCCTGTGAATCTACGATTGTTATGAATTCAGTGTTAAGTTTCATCCTCTTTTTAGTAAGAGATAGCATGTTTTCTTAGTACCATTTCTTAAACCTTCAGATCATTCACTGCCTAAGTATTAGGTACAGATCACTTTTATTTCAATAGCACTTAAATTGCCTAGTCAAATGAGTTATCCTTAAGATAAATGTAGTATATAGGATTGCATATGAGCCTAGACGTTGCACACAAATGTAATGTTTTGGAATTGTTCATGTTTCTTTTAAAAACCATGTGTTTAATTTGTGAAAATCTCATGCACCAAAATGAAAAGGTCTTAATTTATGTAAAAAATCTTTTATCCTATGAGAACACCTACTTTCATTTCTATATATTTATTTCTTATTTTTGTCATCTTGTATGTGTAATTATATAACATATGATAATGTTCTCATTGGAACATAAACATTTTCACATTTTCCATATAATCTTTAATAATGAAAATGGTCATGGGTTATATGAATCTCTTGGGTTAATATTCTCAAATCATTATATAGCTGAAATACTTGCCTTTTCTTTCTCTACATGGTATTAAAGCTAAATGTATTTGTTTTAAAATAATATGATTATGATAGGAAGTGTTAGAATGACTTGCTATTTGTATGATTTGGCTATAGCTGTAATGGTTTTGTTTTTAAGGGTATTGTGGGGTTTTTAAAAAAATTCTGAACTGATGACTACTTAAAGTGAACCAAATTTAAAATGTTTTTCTAAAATCTTTATTTCTTGGGTACTCTATAAAAAAATTGCTGTAACTTCATTTCATTAACTCTGGAAATATGCAATTAGTTGGCCCCCACATTTGCAGAATAAACTAATTATATATTTATTGTCACAAATAAAGTTTTCCTTCTTACATATTTTTTTTGTCAAACTCTAAGTTATAAGTGATGCTTCCTTTAAAAAACACAAACATCTCAACAGGAAGACTACTTCTTTGGCAAGTGTTTTGATGCAATGGAAGTTGATGCATTGAATTCCTCACACCCTGTGTCCACACCTGTTGAGAATCCTGCTCAGATTCGGGAGATGTTTGATGATGTTTCATATGAAAAGGTATGAAAGGATTGTGAGTCTAGTTTTGGGCACTAATACTATCAGTTTTGGGGGGTTAGAGGTGTGGTTTGGATAGCTTTTCCTTCAAAGGGACAACCAAGGTCAAATCCCTTCTATAAGGGGGTACCTTTCCCCAAACATTATTTTTACAACGATATGTATTTAAATATGCTTACAAAATAACCTTATCACCTTCAAAGTACTCTCCATTACACTTAATACATTTGTCAAATCTGCGATTCCATTCTTGGAACCATTTTTCAACTCATCTGTTTGGGTGACTGACAGCAACTCCCTCATTTTTTCTTCATCTCTTTTGTCATCCAGTGGCTGTCTTTTCATGTCCTCCCACATTCTGGAAAATGAAAAGAAGTCAAAAGTTTCAGTGAGTCACTGGGCAAGAAAGGCCTGATGTTTTTTTTTGCCAAAACCTGGGCACTGAGAAGCCTGCGTGAGCAGGTGCATTGTGGTGGTGACAAAACAAGTCCCCTGCCTGCCACAAATCAGGCTTTTTTTCTGTCACACACTGTTATGGTATCTTTTCAGAACCTCAAAATAGAAAACTTGATGAACAGTCTGATCTGGCGGAACGATCTCCAAATGCACGATAAGTCGACTGTTTTTATCCATTTGGACATCCAGAAGGAGATTTGTCATCAATCAATATCTCACCTTTTTTGAAACAAGAAAACCACATATATACTTGAATTTTTCTCATAGCACTGTCCTTGTAAGCAGTATTCAACATCATAGCAGTTTCTGTGGCATTTTTCCTGAGCAGGAAACAAAATTTCATAGCTGTGTGCTATTCTCTTACATTGGCCATCACAAAAAAAATCCAAGTTCAAATGAAACTGCTTTATGAATGAATTCATGGTGACACCACTAGGTGCACTAACTCAGAGCGAGTTGCTTGATGCTCTCCTGGAAGGAAAAATGCTTCCTCGGCTTCCCACAGCACAATCCAGATTTTTTTTACAGTACCCCTTCACATTCTGACTCATGGTGACTAGATTTAATTATTTGGGGTCTAATTTTCTGTTTGACTTATAATTCTAAAGGTTGTAATGTCATCATTCATTTACTCTGTCCTGAATGGAAAAATTATACCCTACAAAAATTGGTCCTATCATCAATCAATCTAGTATTTTGAGTATTGACTATCTACCAGGTAAAAATCCCTGCCATTTATGTTACCTTTGCATGCTTCGGACTGTTTTATTTTGCTGAACTGTGTACTATAACCCATCACAGGATGTTTAATAAGACTTGAACATTGGGGAGTTTTATTCAAAAATCTTGCTTCCCTAGAAAATATAAGAAAGAGAATTTTGGCAACATTGAAGCCTGAATTTTCCTTGTCAACGTTGCCTGGAGCTAAACTGTGACACTTTCTTTATCTGATCTGTGTTCTTTTCCCCCTACCCCTGCCAATCTCCACTATTTCTGTTGTCTTCTCTGAGGCTGAGTGGGAGCTTCCATTCACCACGAGGAGTGGCTGTTGCTTTTCTTGTCGCAAACAGAAAACAACCCAACTCATGCCTCCATCAGAACTGCATGGGACAAAAAAAAAAAAAAAAAGGAAGAGTTTTTTTTAATACATTATTTTATTTTTGAGTTTTGCTTTTTTTACCCCTTGAACTACTTCCCTTTATATACAGTATGTCACCAGTCTGGCTTCTATAGGTGTTTGAGTTTGTGATCCATTATTTACAGCAGGGATGAGGAAGCTTTTGTCATCCAGGGGCCATTTGGATATTTATAATACCGTTCACGAGCCGTAGAGAATTATCAACTTAAAGATTATCCTGCTTGCTCTGGCTAATATTTTCACTCACTCACCCCTAATATCATGGCTAGCATTGCTTTTCTTTGGTGAGCCGTGTTTTGTTGGTTGGCATTGATGGTTTTGAGGTTCCTATATGACCCAAGAGCAGGGCATTCCCTGCCTAAGGCCTGCAGCAATAGGAAGAGAGGGGCAGAAGCTATTTGCACACGAACATGGAGTATCTGGGGATTCTGTTACTACCATCCTTGTGGGGACTCATGCCCTCCCTCAGTCATCTGTTCTCAAATCTGTCAGCATTCCCCACAGCTCCTCACCATTCTCTTCTGCTTCCATGTCTAGTGTCCCGCTTTGTGTTCTACTCCTGTCTCCCAGCAGTGGTGATGGGAGAGACGGGGTGGTCCCAGGCCCTCTAATGAAGTTGAACTGCCCATCCACATCTGAGGCAGATGAGATTAATTTACCTCCTAGATGACAGGTAGGAAGCAACAGACCCAGTGATCTAAAAGCACAGCTGTCACGTCAGATAGATCACTTGCCCAGACACACCTGCCTCTAACTGCTTCCAGAGACATTGCCTATGTCCCTGTGGTGTGTTAGGGAATAAGGATTCCAGAACAAAGTGTGAGGGCCAGCAACGTCTGGCTAACAACTGTTCATATTCTCTCTTCAGGGAGCTTGTATTCTGAATATGCTAAGAGAGTACCTGGGGGCTGAAGCATTTAAAAGTGGCATTGTACAGTATCTCCAGAAGTTCAGCTATAAAAACACCCAAAACGAGGACCTCTGGAATAGCTTTGCAAGCGTGAGTATATGTTCTGTCTCCCTGCAAGGGCCACTGGCCAACAGGCTCAGTGCCATGTGGGTTTTAATTTTTCCCCTATCGTGCTCATGTTGTATTCATCATATTTATTCCTCGAATAAGACTTTGACATGTTCTTGGTGGAAATGAGGACATGGTGCTTCTTTTCTGTCTTCAGATCTGCCCAACAGATGGCCCCCAGGAAGAGGGTGGCTTTTGTTCCAGAAGTCAGCATCCCTCTTCCTCCTCAGTAAGTCTGTCCCTGTCCAAGTTACCCCGTACCCCTCCCACCCCCGTCCCCAACTCCCCGCCCCCGTGTTCTTTGAAGGCTGGCTCTGTGGCCATCTCACCGAGGTCCTTGGTTGCATCACCTGCTTTCAGGCAGAAGCTGTTTGTAGTTCTCTCAAGCATCATCTAGAGAAGCGGCTTGTGCAACCCTCTTTGGTAACGCTTTTCAGCGATGCTCATTTCTTCACCTCCATCCTCTGTAAAGCAGTGAATTTAAAACACACCTTTTTTTTGGGGGGGGGGGGTGCATCACTGCCTCTGGTGGTCATGAGTACTACCCAGTGCCACTCCTGAGAGCCGCCACTGGATTTGAACCACCAAGCCTGTGGGCTGCAGTCCCGCACTCAACCACTTAGGCCACCGGGGCTCAGCCCAAAACACATCTTTTTTTAAAAATCTTTTATTGAGGGGCCTTACAGCTCTTAAATAATCCATATATCCATTGTGTCAAACACATGTATACCTATGTTGCCATCACCCTTCTTGAAACATTTTCTTTACCTCCCCCACCCTTCCTCCCTCATGAACTCTTGATAATTTATAATTTATTATTGTTTTCATATTTTACACAGACCACTGTTTCCCTTTACCCACATTTCTGTTGTGAGGTTGAGGGTAGTTATATGTCGATCATTGTGATCACTTCCCCCTTTGTCCCCCAACCTTCCCCATAGCCTCATGGTATCAGTACTCCCATTATTGTTCCTAAGGGGTTTATATGTCCTGGACTCCTCATAAGACATGTCTTTATGGTAGATTTGGGCTGCATTCTGTCAGCCAGCAGATGTGTCAGCCATTTCCTTGTCTCTGCATTTGTGAAACAAACAATTGGGGTGAGCTCTTGCACATGCAAACATGTGTGTGTATCACTCCTTTACTCTTTATAATACACCTATGAGTGGTATCAGCGAGCTGCTGTTGCCACACCATTTTTATAGATGGGGATGGTAGATCCTTGGTGGTATTAGTCAATTTAGTCAGTTGCAGAGTAGGAACTTAAACTCTGTGTTTTTTTTGGGGGGGGGGAGCATCACTGCCCTCTGGTAGTCATGGGATCTACCCAGCGCTGCTCCTGAGATTTGAACCGCCACTGGATTTGAACTGGCAAGCCCGCGGGCCGCAGTCCCACACTCAACCACTTAAGCCACCGGGGCTCAGCCCTAAACTCATTTTTAACTGGCTTTATATATAGTCTAAGTAACATCTGAGTCTTACAGAGCACTTGAGGCTCTGCTGATCTACACTTATGAATGAAGCTAGCAAGGAAATTCTGAAGTTTCAACAGAATTTTATTCACCATCTTTTTACTTCCTTGGATTTTGTTTTCCCCTAGACAATGCTCCAATTTCTAAACTTGTCTGTACCCTGCTTTACCATTTTACTAGCACTTCAAGATTTTCTCCAAAGCCTTTTGAATATCAAAGGATGTGTTCCTTTCGAGGTCACAGTGTTGGTCATCCCACTTCAGACCTACAGATCCTTTCCTTTCCTATATGTTCCACCCCAGCCCTGACTCTTCCAAGAGAAAATGTAGTGATATAGCTTGAAACCTTGGTGACTTTTTCTCCCTCCTTCCCTTGGTTTATTTGCTCATTCATGGGACTGCCGTCTTCCTGCAGAACATGATAGATGCATCACCTGCTTTCCAGACATCCACGTGTAGCGAGAGAGCAGAAAGCTAACAGGATGGTCCATGTTATGTGGAGGAGTTATGACACGGCCAGGGGGATAGACAATGGTTTTCCCAGGGGGAGGGCTCAGAAAGAATCTTAAAGAGGAGTCGTGCCCCGGGAGCACAAGCTGGGGCTCCTTTCTTTCTGACCTTGCATCCGAGCAGGTGAGTCACTACTGTTTGTGTGTGCCCAGCACTGGCGACAGGAAGGCCTCGATGTGAAGACGATGATGAACACCTGGACACTGCAGAAGGGCTTTCCCCTGGTGACCATCACAGTGCGAGGGAGGACGGTTCACCTGCAGCAAGAGCACTACATGAAGGGATCAGACGGTGCCCTGGGGACCGGGTAATGTGGCCTGAGGTCAACTCGTTCTGTTGCCTCTATTAGGGTAACATCTGCCTTGAAGACTGATGTTCTTTGGAATAATGTCCCTCCTTACCGTGATCACAGAGTATATCACTTGAATCTATATATACTCTGAATTTGACTTAGAAGATGAAGTGGATCCAAACCTTCTGTTAGTTTCAGTAGGGCTGATGATGTGGTTATTTTACCCTTTTCATGTTTTCTAGTTTGAGGAGATGACATTCTTTTGGTTGATGACTTGCAATTAGCTTCAGACTGAGAAATGGTCACTCACTCAATCTGGAGATTGGCATTTGGGTAGGAATGAAGGGTATAGTTTGGAGGATTTGGGAATTACAAGAGAGTGGTTCTCTTTTGTGGAACATATTTGCCAGCTTCATGCCCAGAAGGACAAGATGCAGAAAGATTAAAGATCCACAATTTGATTGACCCTGTGGGATATAAACAAACAAACAAACACTTTTATTTTGATTTAATCTCTGTGTTACAGAGAAATTGCAAGAAGAGTATATGGAGTTTTAATGTATTTCTTCCCCAGGTCTATGTTAACTCTTCACTGAGCTTTTTTAGTATTCTCTCTCTTTATTTATGTAGGTCTATATCATTTTCTTCTGGACTACTTCATGTAAATTGGAGACATGATGCTCTTTTGGACCCTACACTTTTCTACATGATATTTTAAAAAAAATCAAGAAAATGTGCTTATGCAAGCACAGTGTAATGCTCAAAATTAAGATATCGACCTGCTACACTCCTATTGTCCCATCTGTAGCCTGTGCTTAATGGTTTGGAGTTTGTTTCAGTTCTCCTAATAAGGGAAAAGAAAAAGGACAAATCTGGTTGAGGATTTGACACCCAGTCACATCTTACATTCAGCTTGCACGTCTCCTTTATTTCCTGAAACAGCTCCCCAGTCTTTCCTGGTGTTTCTTGACCTTGACATTTTTCAGGGTGTCTTGGTTTGGTAGAAGGCCTGGCCTTCAGATGTTTCTCCCTGATCAGATCCAGGCAGTGTATGATTAGCAACAATTCCACAGGGGTGATGTTGTGTCCTCCTTGGTATGTGGTTCAGGAGTCATGTGATGTCAATCTGTACAACAGCTGGTGGTCAGTTACTATTGTTAAGTTAGGCTCACTCAGCCCCCATCAGCCTATCCCAGAAAAGGCGCTTTGAGATCCCTGGAACCCAGCTTACTAGGAGTGCACAAGGGTGATGCTGCCTCAGAGGGAAGCCACCGCCTCGAAGGCTGCACCCAGACTGCTGGGGTTTTGAGCTCCAGCTTGTGAAGGCTTTGCTAACATCTGGCCCTTCATTAGCGCACGCCTGTCATCTAATAAGTGATCTGATTACCACTTGATGCATTGCCTCAACACACCAACAGGGCACCCCTCCTTTTCTTTAGACAACTGTGGCACATTCCATTGACGTTCATTACCAGCAAGTCAGATGCGGTCCAAAAGTTTTTGCTGAAGACAAAAACAGGTAATCATTTGTGTAATAACAATCCTCCCCCCCCCCACCAAAAAAATACTTCTGGTAGTGTCATTGGGTAAGTGTTTGGACAACTGACCTCATGGTCCATGATTTAGACCCATCAGCGCTCAGCTGGAGAAAGAGGAGGCAGCTGCTGCCGTCAAGCTCAGGACCTGGCAAGCCCGCCGTGCGCACGCGCTAGGTTGATTCAGGAAGGGATGGTGGAAGTGGGCAGGAGTTCAAAACTTTGTTTCTTTTGCTGCATCTCTGTCCACTCCAAAGGGATTGGGTCCATCTTTATTTTAAACCAGTCCTTGGCTTGCTATTTCTGTTGAGGAAAGTTGGGTTGAAAATACTGTCTCCTTGCAACAGCAGCAACAAGAACAAAAAAAGAAAAGAGGAAGGAGACCAATATCTGCCCAAGTGTAAATTAAACAAGTGAGTTCTGTAATGGTCAAAAGAAGGAATTTACTAGTAAAAATGTCTCATTATTCTTTAACGTTGCTGCCTTATATCCTTTGGATAGCTGGAGATGTGGCTCCCATTTTTCCCTATCCTGATAAAGCTCACTAAATTGCTGTCTGAAGTCTGTGCTGGTTTTTAGGTATTCGGTTCCTGTTTTCTGGTTTCTAGAATAAATAATGGATAATTTCAAAGTGTTCAGTGTGAAAACCTCTTCTTCGGTTTTCTTGTTCAGACTCTGTGGAGGTAAAGCCTTTATCTGTCAGGAAAGCAAACGGGCCTATGATTTATTTTACTTGCTACAGATGTGCTCATCCTCCCAGAAGAGGTGGAATGGATCAAATTTAACGTGGGCATGAGTGGCTATTACATCGTGCATTATGAGGACGAGGGATGGGATGCTTTGACTCGCCTCTTAAAAGGAACACACTCAGCCATCAGCAGTAACGATCGGGCCAGTCTCATTAACAATGTCTTCCAGCTTGTCAGGTAACGCTAGCTGTACTATGCAAGGGTACAGTTCTGCTGTAATGGTGAAAGCAATTGCTGTTGTTCAAGCCCCCCCCCCACCCCCCCCACACACACACTAAAATCAAAATGATGGATTGCTAGTAAATGGATGGGTGTTTACTGCTAAGCTCTCCTACTAAACCAACGTAGCTTTTAGCCTACAGTTAACCCCCCTACTTGGGGGGAAGAACCTGCCTTTTCCTCTCTATCATGAACAGTTTGAATCCGGTTGAGGCAAAAGAGGAGAAACCTAGGAGATCAAGCCTTTGGAGAATCCCCGAGACTCTTTCCGGCCTGCTCACTCTCGGCCTGTGTGCTTTGGTTTTGTCTTTGTGAGGAGACCCGGTGGTGTTGTAGGTTACGTGTTGGCTTGCTCACCACAAGGTGGATGGTTCAAACCCACCTGCTGCTCTGAGGGAGAACATTGCTGTGAAGTCATAGTTTTGCAAACATGAGGTATCGGGACACTCTGAGTGGGAGCCCTGGTGGTATATAGATTGGAATCCACCAGCCATGCCGTAGGAGAAAAATGAAGGCTTTCTGCTCCAGTCAAGGCGTCCTCTCAGGAACCCACGGGGGCAGTTCTCCGCTGTATGATAGGGTCACAGTGCATTGGAATCCATTCGATAGCAGTGGGTTTGGTTAGAATACAGTAGGCCTTTTCTCTGCTTATGGTTAAAGCAATCTGGAAGACTTCATAGGACCAAGACAGCATAGTCAAGTCCACATTGTTTGCATTTTATTTCTTGGATTAAAGGGGAGACACTCCACTAAACTGCCTAAGTTTGTTTTACAGCATCTTTATGAACAACAGTTCATAAATGACTGTCAAGTACTTAAGGTTAGTTTCAACACTATTGCAAAAAAAATTTTTTTTTCCTTCTGATAACAATGGTTCTTAAAGAAGTGCTCCCCATGTCTAAAACAGATACTTTTCAGTCAGTCATTCGGCAGAACAGCAGTTCTAAGGAGAGCCCCAGGTGGATGAGGTCTCTTTCTAGTAACCTGCTCACACCCAACATTCCCCCACATGAATAGTGAGTGCCTCTCTTTGTCCTTGAAAAGCGCTGCTGGTCTAGCGGTTTCTTCCAACCTAGAAATACTGCCATAGCCGATTTCCGGAGTCCTGGTGGTCCTGTGGGATTGGTGCCTTGTGCAGTTCCACTTAAGTCTCAGAGTGTTTCGTGTGTTTTTCTATCAGCCTCCTCTATGAGTCTGGCTTCACACTATATCTGAACAGTTTCTGCTCACAAAGGACAGGAGAACACAGTTACTCCTGGGCTCATGCTTTTGACTGAATGACAATGTTCCTAGCCAGGCTTCCTGAAGCATGTTTGATAGAAATCTCCTTCTTACCCTGGAAGTTCAAGACATAGGACAAGCACTCACTGGCTTCCGTGCTGCTATAATCCCAAGTTCATGTTGGTTACATGAATAGTTGTCAAACCTCCTCCACAGCAGAATGTTATGTGTAACAGAAGTGCTACCAGTAAAAACATCAGTCCCTATGAGGGGCGTTTATACCGGATTGAATGCTTTGTAGGGTGATAGTTAAAATGTTTTTGGAAGGGGCTGAGCGCCGGTGGCGTAATGGTTGTGCACAGGACTGCAGCCCACTGGGACGGAGGTTCAATTCCAGCAGTGGGGCTGGCCCTTCTACTCCCACCACCGGAGAGCAGTGATGCCCAGAAAAAAAAAAATGTCTTTGGAAGTTAAAAGTTGATTGCTTGCCTTTCCTTGTACATTTCTTATCATGGCATCTGTTGGTCAGCATTGGGAAGCTCCCCATTGAAAAAGCCTTGGATTTATGCCTGTACTTGAAACACGAAACAGAAATTATGCCTGTGTTCCAAGGAATACATGAACTGATTCCTATGTATAAACTAATGGAGAAGAGAGATATGAATGAAGTAGAAACCCAATTCAAGGTAAGAGCCTGAAATAAATTGAACAGTTGTATAACTGTGACTTATTTTCCTATATGTAAAAAACTTCTTACCATTGTATACATATTTCTCTATATTAAAGAAATGCGAATGAAAATTAATTTAGTATTTGAATTGATTAGCATAGATTCATCATTTTATTTGGGCACTAAAAATAAGCCTGGAATTGTTAGATTCTGTACAGGCAATCCCTGGATTATAATTGAGTTCTATTTCTAAATCTGTCTCTAAGTTGAATTTATATATAAGTTGGAAAAGTTAAGTAGGTTCATATCTAAAGTCATGTGTTTGTTTCCACTATATTCAATATAGTGGCTCTTTCTTTTCACAAAATCCACCTAATAAATACTTCCAGAAATGCTGACATCTTTACATAATGTAGTATAATAATGATGGTGTTTTGGTGAGTGACACAAAGCAGTGCTGTTATCACAAACAATTGTGCGCACCTTGAATCTTTAATGTAAGAGGCTTGGCAGGAACTGGTCTATTTAAGTGATGCATCAGTTGGATGTTCTGAACCAGGGGACAGGCTGTCCTTAATATTCTTACATGCATGATTACTTTCCTCGTTCACATTCATCTTACTGCTGTCTTATGATGGCTAACATTAAGAATGTTCTGGTACTTGAGAGAGAAGCACAAAATTGGCGGAATGTCATAAAGCCCTGTGACATAATCTGCTTTCAACATTTGGTTATATAAACGGTCTCCTGTCATCTGTTTTTAAAGCGGCAGCTCATCCAGATTTTAAGTAGATAGGGGAACTTGAGACACTCTTTCTATGTACATATTAAAGCCATCCATCACGATTGCTTATGCTTGACTCCTTTGATCAAGAAGTATAAACAGAGCTGTCTTCCAAACAAGTGAGGTCACGCTTTTAAAAATAGCCACCAGCGCCAAGTGGGCATCGTGAGCGGGAGAGGAGCAGGGACAGGATGAGTGTGACACCTACCCATCTCCCCTGTGCAACGCCCGCAGGCCTTCCTCCTCAGGCTGCTCCGGGGCCTCATCGACAAGCAGACCTGGACAGACGAGGGCTCCCTCTCGGAACGGATGCTGCGCAGTCAGCTGCTCCTCCTGGCTTGTGTGCGCAAGTACCAGCCGTGTGTGCAGAGGGCAGAAGGCTATTTCCGGGAGTGGAAGGAGTCCAATGGAAATATGAGGTCTGTCCGCCTTGAAGAGATCATGTGAAGGAGGTCTTTTCTGTTTCTGTCATCAGTGCATAAATGTTTGGTGAAAAAGCAAATATACACTGGTCTCCCCTGCAGCCCTTTTGGGGTGGGGGGCAGGGAGGATATGAATTGCATTGTAAGGTTTACCTAGTTATCTCTCACTTCCCTTTCATTAAGAAATGCACGCAAGGAACTTCTAGGTGCAAAGTCACCTCTCTGAAGGCTCAGCACATGCACGTATCCCCACTTTATGTAGTGAAGGAGCACAGTCTTCTCAGAACGGAGCTGGGCACATGGGCCAGAAAGAGGCAATGCATTTTTTTCATTTAAAAAATTTTATTTTTTGAAACTGAGAATATATACCACAGAGCACACTTGGAGATGAACGATCATTCACTTGACCCTCGTTTTCTGAGATAGTCTTCCCTCATTGACATTAACATCTATCTAATCATTCTAATTGCTGTGGTCAATTCACTCTCATACAGGTCTTCAAATCGGACAGGGCTCAAGGAGGGCATTCCTTACCTGTAAAACTGAATTACTGTTTGGTTTTGCATTAACGACATCGGGATATTTTTGGCTTCAGGCTTAAAGATGATCTCAGGACAATAGTTTCAGACAGCTTCTAGGGCTCCAGAAAATCTGGATTTTATGAGAATTTGAAATTTGCTTAGGCAGTTTCCCCTTTTGACCAGAATCCTTCTCTAGAATTTTTTTTTTTAATTATTGAGATTTTCAGTAATAATGGTCAGGCACCATCACCTAATTCTGGTCTCATGGTAAGAAGGGCAATTGTTAGGTATCCCTGCAATTTATACCCTCCTCCTATTCCTGACTCTCTTCCTCTGCTGCTTCAGGCAAAGAGAGACCAATTGCACCATGGGCGGACACTTGCAAGCTTTAAAGACTGTAGATCCCACACAAGAAACTAGGAGGTAGAACATTACCAAGTCAGTTAGCTGGGATGTCCAACGAGACATGACCCTAGAATCGAATCCCATAAGGTGTTTGGGTTTACAGAAGCAGCCTTGCCACTGTTCTTGGTGTTAGTCATTAAATTTTTCATTATAGTTGTAGATCTGTCATACCACAATTGCCAGTTGAATTTTTTACAGATACACAGACTATTGACAGCAATGACAGGAATTGGTCGAGGTTGTTCATCTTAAATTCCATAAGCCACTGTTTAGGAGACATTGATGATCTCTTCTGGTGGTGGAAAATTTGCCAACAATTATTGGTGATGGTTGCGTGGCATGACTCATGTAATTGGCCTTCAGATAGGAGACCTATTGAATTGGCAAATGTTGTAATTTTTATGTGATATATATTTATATAGATAATTTTAAAAGTAGCTTTTGTGGGTTTCTAAAGTGTTAGCGAGGGGCAAATAGTAATGGAGAGACTGCCCCAGCAAGCTAGGGGGTTGTTATATCGGGAAAACCCGTATACTTACCGCACTCCATTCCCGAAGCGTTCGGAGCTTACATCCCACTAGGAAGCTGCTATGCCAACAATGTAAGTGTTTCCATTTAAAGGGATGCTGTAGTCCTTACATCCAACTCCATGATCTCGTCCTAGGAGATGAAACCTCTTCTCTCATACGAACCACTTCTATACACAGACCTAGGGAATATCAGGATTGGCCATTGGTAGAACTTAGAGGAGGCTTTCTATCTGTCCCCAAAGGATAGACCCTGCTCTTCCTTCCCCAGCCCGCTGGAAAGTTGGCCTTGTTTTACCCTACTGAGTTTCCGTTCTGTGAGTCTACTCCAAACCTGGCGTTTCGCTTGAATTTCCTTCTTTGGAGCTGAAAGATGACCAGTTAGGGAGCAAACCACTAAACACAGCATCGTGGACGTTTGTACATGTGCGGAAATTTCTAAAACTGGCATTTCATAGGGAAGTGGTTTAAACCCTAAACCTAGAGCTCTTCCTCCTGCTTTTCATCAAGCATACCTGATGAGGAATAATGTTTCCACGGAAGTGCAGCTGTGCTTCTGTGATCATGGGGGTTCTTGGCAGTCACCACTGGGCATGTCAACACACTGGCTGCACCACTGCCTCTGACCAGGAATATTGTTTTCCACAGTTTACCCAAAGATGTGACCTTGGCAGTGTTCACTGTGGGGGCCCAGAACACCGAAGGCTGGGAATTTCTGTACAGCAAATATCAGTCATCTTTGTCCAGTACCGAGAAACACCACATTGAATTTGCGCTTTGTATGAGCCAAAGTAAGGAAAAGTTGCAGTGGTGAGTAATTCCTACACGTTCGTGTGGCAGAGGGAAATTAGGTGAGACAGCTCATGCTTGCCATGGGAGGTCCTTAGTTAGGATCTCCCTACTCTCTGGGGTGCCCAGCTCAGGGTGTGGACGGTCTGTGTGTACGGACGCTGGTGGCAGTGTCTGGCAAGCATTGCCTGCTAACCAACAAGACCGGCAGCTGCAAACCACCAGCTGCTCCTCTGGAGAAAAAGATGGAGCTATAAAGATAACCGTAAATCCTGTATGCGTTACTATGAGTCAGAATCGACTTCATGGCCCTGGGTTTGGTCGGGCGTGTCGGTGGTGGAGTGGCGCACGCGGTTACGTGCTTGGCTCCTCACTGAAAGGTTGATCGCTTGGAAGAAAAACCTAAAAGAAGAGAAGGCAGAGTGGGGAAGAGGAGGCAGCAGCAGGGATGGGGCTGTTTTGTAGCCACTGACAGTTCCTCCATGAAACGTATGTGGTTACCAGGAGACCGATTTGTAGTGTTGGGGGAAATAATTGAATGAAAATGTCTTTGAGAATCTTGAAATACACAGACATATTTACTCGCGATATCGTTCTTAGTTTGTTTTTGCCTAGCAAATGAATGACTAATGAGTGCGGGTGCTGTCATTACTAAGTGATGTGAGTTTTGATTCGAATGTAGGTATAAAGGGTTTATCAGGGCTCTGTTTACCTATTTCACTGTTTTGGTCTTTATTATTTGCAGTCTAAGTGTTTGTGGTTTTCATTTTCTTGCCACAGATTAGTTCATTGCAGACATCCACAAGTTATTCACCACACAGCCATTGCTAACATGTCTTCTCTGAATCATTCTAGGCTATTAGATCAAAGTTTTAAAGGAGATATCATAAAAACGCAAGAGTTTCCAAGTATCATTAGTTTTATTGGCAGAAATCCAGTGGGATACCCTTTGGCCTGGCAGTTCCTGAGGGAAAATTGGAATAAGCTTGTACAAAAGTAAGTTCTGTAAACATTCTTCTGTAACCGGAAGTTGCTTAATTAACTCTGCTGTGTTTTAGTAACACTCTGAAGGGATTTTGAAAATTAAAGATAGGAAATAGAAGTGCCTGAAACATCTTTGTATTTTTAGAAACAACAACAACAACAACAAATAAATCACTTTCATTTAAGGCTCACGAGTGAATCTGGACAGGATTCTTTCCCCTTCCATCTGCAAACATCCCTGTCAGTGCCCACCAGTCTGCTTGAAGTCCCCCTTCTCACGGCTCAGACCACATCCATCATGGCCGCTCCTGTTTGCCGGAACCTTCCCACCTCTCATTCTCTTTGGGGCATTGCTGTTGCCTCCTATGGCTGCCACAGCACGTTCCCACACATGTGATCTTGTCACAGGTGCAGGGGCCAGAAATCTGAGCATGGTGTTGGCAGGACCATACTCCTGCCAAGGTTCTCAGGGCCCCTCTCCTGGCCTCTTCCACCATGTGGGGCTTTGAGGCATTCCTTACTTGTGGATGTCTAACACCCACCCCTGCTTCTGTCTCCTCTTCCTCCCTCTTCTTTCTCCAGACACTCGGATTTAGGGCCCACCCTAATTTCAGAAGTATCTTATCTTGAGATCCTTTACTTCATTCTCTCTAAAAGCCCCCTACCCCAAATAAGATCACATTTATAGGGTCTGGGAATTAGAAACCCATACATCTTTTTCAGGGGGTGGGGAGGGGGGCCCCCATGCAACCCACCACAGATATTTAAATCTTTCATTCAGCTGTTGGTGTGGATTTTAATTTTTTCTCAACTAGACTTTGACCCATCAGAGGGGTGACAATTATGTCTTTTCTTCCTCCCGAGCTGAAGTATTTCACAATGCACTTTGATCTTTTCCATTTCTAGGTTTGACCTGGGCTCTCCCTCCATAGCCCATATGGTAATGGCAACCACAAATCAGTTCTCCACAAGAGAGCGGCTCGACGAGGTAAAACTACTTCTTTTTTAAAAAAAAAAACTTATTAAGTGACAATTGGGTAATATGCATGGAGCAGATGAAGTTGGTAAGGGCTGAATGAGGGATGAATTTTGTCCTTTAGAAGTTAGAGGTCCCACAAAAGGTGAGAGAGAACTGGTGAACACGGAACCTCCTCCCGAGCATGTGAAGAGGTCGCCGTTGTCATTACAAACCTTCAGGACTTTAGGCAGTTTGAGAGCTTTGGTCCCCATTGAGCTTGGTAAAAGTGAGAGTTACAAGTCAAAAAAGGTGGATGTGCCCACCCAACTGTTCTGAAAAGGTCAGGTCTGGCCTCTAGATCTTGGGCTTCCTAGTTCAAGACTGTCCTGTTATTTTTTTTTATATATCCGCTGTATTTCCAGAAAGACCTCTAGACAGCACAAGAGGCCCACATACAAGTGTCAACCGGCTGAGCCCTGGTGGCGTAAGTGGTTGAGTGCAGGACTGTGGCCCACGGACTTGGTGGTTCAAATCCAGCAGTGGCTCTCAGGAGCAGCGCTGGGTAGCTCCCACGGCCACCGAGAGGGCAGTGATGCCTCCCCCCAAAAAACAAACAAACAAACCAACAAGTGTCAACCTCAGGAACTAAGAGCTGCATCATGGACACACGAAGATTAGCACCCTGGAGACTCTGACTGGGGTGGTTACTGTAGTTGAACCCTAAGTGACAGTACTTCTTAAGAGTCCAAGACCTGTCGGAAGACTGAAGGACTTATCCCTATTGTATGGGGAAAACAAAAACGAGACATGAAAAACAGCAAGCAGACCTTTCTCACAGCTCTGAATCTGTGCATCATGATGGGCGGGTCCGTTTTGCTGTGTAGTCAGGGTGCCGCGAGGCACTCTGGGATCCGCATTAGGCTGCTCACCCACTACAAGGTCGGTGGTGGAAAGCCACTTGCTGCTCAGGAAGCACAGGATGAGGCGATCTGCTTCTGTAGAGATTACAGTCCGGAAACCCTCTACAGGGCCACCTTGCATCAGACTCCACTCAGAGACAGTTGTTTTCTAATGCGGGGGTCCTGATGGGGCCAACAGCCGTGGTCTGTTCTTTTCATTTGGGCAGGGGGTTTGACCTGATGATAGCACACGATTGCTAACCCAGAGGTCAGCAGTTCGAACTCAGCCTCTGCTCGAAGGGAGAAAGGCCTGTCAGTCTGCCTCCACAAAGACTCCAGGCCCTACTGGGCAGGTCTACTCTGACCTAATGGGTAGCCACAAGTCCGACTTGACTTGAAGGTGACCTGCGGGTTTACGTGTGTATTTTTTTCTAATAGTATTGTGGGAAGATTTGTACATGGCTTTTCTTTGTTTAGAAAAAGTCATTTAAACAATGTATCTGAGAGCCTATTGTTATATTTTTAGGACTTGCTCCATTGGATAGTTTGGTTACGCAGGGACCAAACCAAGCCAAATTCTCTGCCAGGGAGTCAATTCTGCACTATAGCGATGTCATAAGATAGATAAGTGTTTTCTGAGGTTGTAACTCTTTATGGGAGTAGACAACCTCACATCCTCCCAAGAAGTGGCTGGTGGTTTTGAACTGCTGACCTTGCAGTTAGCAGCCAAAAGCATGACCCACTGTTGCCACCAGGCCACCCACGTAGGGAAAGAGCCCTGGAAATGCAGGGAAACTTGTTCCAGCTCCTTAGTTTGTCTCTAGTTTTCAGTCAGCTCCCCCAGGCACGCAGCATGAACCAGTGCATCCTAATTCCAGCGCGGCCTTCAGTTAGCTCGGAGCACAGGAGTTCTTTGTGACCCCATCCACAGAAACAGCCCTGGCTCACTCTTGTGTCCACTCATATATTTGCTCAAGAAATGTTATTTTTATTTACTAGCTCCAATCAGGGCGTTTTACTATAGTCCTACGCTATGCCAGTGTGGTTTGAGGTTGTGTACATCATTCACAGTGATGACCAGAGCGGAAGCGGCCCTGCTCTGCCGGAGCTTCCCTCCGCCCAGTGGGGGCAGTGGTTACAGGTCCCTTGGCCAGGCTGCTGCCCGCTCTCGGTAGTTGCAGGCCCTGCAGAGGAGTGGGTGGGCAGATGGGCAGACGGGTGGATGGACGGACGGACAGACAGACGGATGGATGGATGGATGGATGGATGGATGAGGAAGGCCAGGCCAGGCGCTGGTGTGTGGCTGGGGATGCTGAGAAACAAGTTATCAGGGGCTGAGACCCTGAGGCAGGGCTCAGAGAGCAAACCACCCTGAGATCGTGGCGATGGAAAGCCTGCTGCGGATGCTGACAGTGCAGGGGCCATCCTGGGGCTCACACCCAACTGGTCCTGGCATCCTGGGCTCGGCCACCATCGCCTGCACCACACCCAGCCCTTTCTCGATTCAACTCCTCGCCCCATCCCAGCCTTCTTCCTCCCAGCCCCAGCCTCCCTCTCCCTCTTCTTCCTCCCCATCCCAGCCTCCCTCTTCTTCCTCTCTGTCCCAGCCTTCCCCTCATCTTCTGTTGCCTGCTTTGCTGCAAGAGCCTCCTCCCTGGCCTCGCTTCTGGTAACTGGCACTTGGCTGTGTTCAAACCACTCTCCATGTTTAGACATTTGAACAGCCCCTGGCTGACCCCTGCCCCAAAAGAAAGCCTATTGTTCTTGGAGCACATCCCACTCCTCTCCTTTCCTTGTGTGCTTGCTCGCTTGTGCCCGCCTCTCTGGCCAGCTCTCTCACATTCCCTCTCTCTTGGTCTGGTGCACTCCACACCCCTCCTGCTCCCGGACCAGCCCACATCCCCTGCCCCATGTCCCCCTTGTCTTCTCTCTGCCTGCTTGCCCTTCCCTTGGCAATGAGCACCAAGGCTCACGGTATTCTCCAAAGACCCCAGATCAAATCCCACCTGTTCCTCTCAGAGGGGAATAAAAGACTCCACACCATCCCCCAAACCAATGAGACATGGAGCCACCCCCGTGTTTGAGCAGCTGGGTTGGGAGTTAGACATCAGGACCTTTATCCGGAGGCACCCCAGGAACAAAACTACCAACCTTTTCCATGAGCTGAGGATTGCTTTACTGTTTGTAGCACAAGTACCGCTGTTAGGCCCACACCCCACAATTGCTCTTCACTCGAGTTTATTGCTGAACTTCACAGGTCACTTGTAAGCTCCAGGAAGCCAGGGAGCCCACCTGGCGCACTCAGTATCCAGCCTGGGAAATCAGGCAGAGGGAGGCCTCAGTGTCAGAGGGACTATGTTGGACCACCTGGAGGAGGTGGCCCAGACCTGGGATTTGGGTTCTGCACTTTGTCCACATGACCCACCGTCACCCTCAGACCACTGTGCCCTGGAGGACAAGTGAGGAAACCAAGCCCAGGAAAGTTAAACCACTCGCTCCAGATCAGACCAGTCTGTAGGCTAACCCCCCTCCCTCTTCTGTCACTCTCACCATGCTGCCTGCTGCCCAGAAAACATTCTCCAGGAGGCACTGCTGAGTTGGGATGCTGCCCTTCCAGGGTAGAAGCAGATGGGGATGATGAGACCCCTCGGGTGTAGTGGGAGGGCCAGGGCCAGCAGCTGGCTGGGGGACAGCTCTTGCAGGAGGTCTGTTTCTTCAGTGAAACTCTCATGATGAGCTTCTTCAAGATCAATGAAGTCATTTGACTGAATAGCAGTTACTGGTATGAATTGCCTGCTGACGAGTGCTCAAGGTGATTCTTAGATGCCTATGAATCCATGTTGAGTTCTGGAAATAGGAAACGGTAGGGTGGAGCTACCACGCCAGGCGGGCAGGGCAGTGAAGGGGCAAGCAGGTATTGTTTAGTTGCTAAAGAAAGGGCATGCTTTCAGCCCTTTCAAAACTTGGCCCAAGAGGATAGGATAGAACTTCATTTAAGACTGGAATTGAGGCCTGAGCCCCGGTGGCGTAGTGGTTGTGCGCAGGACTGCGGCCCACTGGGATGGAGATTCAATTCCAGCAGCGGCTCCACAGCAGCAAAGGCTGGGCCTCCTCCTCTCACCACCAGAGGGCAGTGATGCCCCCCCCCCCAAAACAAAAGACTGGAATTGGATCTAAAGCCTATTCCTGACTCTTGTCTATTCGCAAAGTTTTAAAGTGGGATCAGGATATGGCCTTTTAAAGAATTAGGTGCCTGGAATTCATGCTGAATAAATAATACATCTTGGCCTAGAGTCACTTCCTGTCTACACCACCACGATAAGTTAATGCTGTGGGGGCACATATATGGAGGAAAGGCTGAGAACCCTCGAGCTGTGGCAGACTAGCCCAGGTTCACTGCCACACCCAGTCAGTCTGTTCCTCATGTGAGCTGTCAGGGGGGTAGGGTGCCCATGGATGAGGCAAGCAGAGGGCTATTTTCCAGGCTTTAGTTAGGGGTCTCTTATCTTTCTAAAATCATGGGAAAATGTCCGTGGAGTCTATCTTGAGAGGAAATTACATGAGTTGTGGATTAGGATAAAATCCTTGGCAAGGTTTGGGGTCTTATCACCACAACTTGCTAAGAGCCCCTGCTCCCCACAGTGTTCCTATAACAACACACAAGGCCAGACCCACAGGGAAAGACTCCACTTATGTGGTGGGAACTGTTTTGCTTGGCAAAGATGCTCCTCTATTCATTCTGCTTTCTTAGAATTTAGAAAAATCAAGTATGCATCTGTGTATATAAAACCAAATATGCATGAACTCGACACACTCAATTACGCCTTCATTATAAAAATGGCAAACAGATTTCAAGAGTCTGGCAACCATGAATAATTGGGGAGGGGGACTCACAAGACTCTCCCCCCCCCCAAAAAAAAAAAAACCTAACACCATGCAGCATGAGCTCAAGTTTATGTGAACAGAATCCTATCCAGACCCCTGGGGCTGCCTTCGATGTGGAATTTGGGCAAATGCTGGGGTTCTGGCTTTCCTTGTCTTTTAACTAGTCCAACATTGCTGAAATCTGCTTCAAGAACCATACAACCTCTTAGATTTTTCCTTTTCCTCACCAGGTCAGAGGATTCTTCAGTTCTTTGCAAGACAATGGCTCCCAGCTCCGCTGTGCCCAGCAGGCGGTTGAAATCATTGAGGAAAACATCCGGTGGATGGACAAGAACTTGGATAAGATCAGAGTGTGGTTACAGAATGAAAGCGTGAGGCTGCTGTAACCTGACATTCTGACAGGCTCCTGCGATCCGGAATCACCCGCATCTTGTGGAATGGGGGCTTTTTTTCAAGGGGGAAATCACCTGGGGGCAGTTTTGGGTGGGTTTGGTTTCTCAGTGCTTCCTGGAGATGCGCTCCCTGCGCTCAGGATGCCATGGCTCCTCCCGTGACAGGCGGGCCCTGTGATCTTTCCTCACTGGGCTACTGCCCCACATGCCCCTCTGCAGGGGTGGCCAGCCAAGCTGGTGGGTTCCTGAGTACAGAAGCAAGCACCTGGCCCACCTCATTCTTTTCTACAGGAGCTGCAGTCTCCAATGACAAAGCACCCAGTCAACCACATGTTTTGCCCCAAGTGCTATCATCTATCTCCAGTGCTGCGCCTGGAGGTCAGGGCTGTGCCGGTGCTGGAACTCTCCCTGCTCAGTGACGTGTGGGCCAAACTGTGAGGATGTGGGACCTTACGGTCCTTGGGGGGAGTTCCAGGTGGAGACTGGAGCTGGGGCTAAGGGTGGAGGGGGATTTATCCCTTGCTCCTTCTCTGGGTGTTTCTGGCCAGACTCCCAGAAGGGCTGCGTCTGAGAAGGGGTTTTCTTCTCTTTACAGCCCCTCCCCTCCTCTAGCTGGTAACTCCGCTGGTCCCTTCAGAAGAGGCTGCTGTAGCGGGAGCCTGGCTTCTATAGATCCCCCCAGGCTTCTGGGTCACACCCCTCCTGCCCACACCTGTGGCAGATGAGGTTAGAGAAGCCCCTTTGGAGAATCTTGTATTCAAAGGGCGATCTATTTACTCAGTGACCCGTCTGAAAAAGCACAGTATGAGGCAGCGTGAAAAAGTTTATAGAAAAAATTGAGTTAAAAGATCAAGGGATAACCATCCCCCCCCCCCCAAGCTTTCTGAAGTCCCCTTGAATCCTTCAGGTTTGTAGGAAGAGCTCCTTCTTCGAGTTTGTGATGATTGTTGCTGCTTACGTAAGAAGGTGATGCTTTTCTTCCCCTGCCCCTTATTCGAGCCTGCTCCCCATTCCTAAAGGACAGGACATTGGCCCCTTTGACACGCCATCGCCGACGATACATACCAGACTGTGAAACGGACAATGT
The DNA here is from genome assembly GCA_004026705.1 of Nesogale talazaci. Taxonomy (NCBI): domain Eukaryota; kingdom Metazoa; phylum Chordata; class Mammalia; order Afrosoricida; family Tenrecidae; genus Nesogale; species Nesogale talazaci. The sequence goes on along the minus strand of PVJH01001500.1, from coordinate 79,800 downwards.
TTGCTTATGTCCCCCCTCAATCCCCAATGGATGACAAGAGGTTTCTTCTGAATAGATGGCAGATTTTTCAAGATAAAGGAACGTGACTGATAGGAGAAATATGACAGACAGTGGCTATGTCTGTGGACATACACTTGTTCCCAGTCCCATTCTTGGCATGTGATTTGTGGTTTGAGAAATAAAACAACAACAAAAGAGATGGTCACTCATCATTTTGAACCCCCGGCATTGTCCTTCTGAAAAACACACAGAGCCAAAGTGTTCATATAAAATAGTTTGCTTTAATTGCATTTTGCATCTTGATTATTGAAACATGAACATCTTGATCCTCAGTTCGGGTCATCTGAGGAAGCTCTCTGTCAGGGACCACAAGTCAGCTTTCTGAAGCGATACAGTATTGCTGCAACCGCGTGCAGGCCCCGCCTGGGGAATACAAAGCCGCCTGTCTCTCCCTCCGGGCAGATGCCCGCCATCATTGCCGTCTCATCAGACGGCTGACCATGGCTGATTCAGAGACTGCCCTTGCTACAGTCATAATTCCCAGCAGACATCCAAGTCTCGAAGGCATTTCGCAGTCACAGAAGGCACATTCAGAGTGCTGCAGATATAGGTTTCTGAATGCTGGGTTTTTGGTGTGTCACTTTGAAACGTACCTAGATAATCTGCCTGGTAATTAGGAGCAACACTTCAGCCACGGCCTTGCAAATACCTCACACGGCGTCAAAGGGTTCTAAATCTTTTTGTTGAAACCAACAAAACTTAAAAATAAAAGCAAACAATTTTACTGAACCAAGGGGAAAATCAAATACTTAGGTAAAATCCCTTCAGGAAGAGTTTATTTTCTTGTTAGTGCTTGAAAAGTCCATTTGGCTATCATAAACCTGTCTCAGACATCCCAGACTCACAACAAAATAACGACTCACTCTCCTCCCTGGTGGAAAAGAGAAACAGCTTTCTTGTAGGTAGAGCTTAACATCCCACGGGCCACGTGCATGGTTTCAGACCAATTTTAGGGAGCATCAGCAAGACTCGACCACCTTTCTCAGCAAAGTTGTTACTTTGTTGGCCCTTCTTATATGAGACAGTTTTGGTGACATGACTTATTTTTTGTGGTGTCAGCTAAGCCCTAATAAATAAAAGTTTTAAATAGATGCTAAGAAAGGCAACTGGACACATTCATTGCTGGGAATTAGAGGTGAAATCAAAATATCTAACAAAATCCCATCAATGAGATCAGTGTTATACTCAAAAACTTCATTACTGAAGGAGCTAAGAAACCATTCAAAGTTGGAAGATACCAGAGTCGAGTTCTTCTATGGCTGAGGGGGGGGGGTGGGTGGGAAACAGATGGAAACTTTCTGATCTTTCTTTCTTTTGGTTGACCTTAATCCCCAGCCAGCCGGATGCTATACTAACGCACGTAACTAAGGTGGCGGCGGCTCGAAGCAAATGATGTGTGCAGAACAGGAAGCAGAGCTAAATGCCCTGGGAAAGGACGGCGTCCAAGCCATACAAACGCCCCAAACATTTGCTTTTAAGTCTTAACGCCCCAAACATTTGCTTTTAAGTCTTAACCTTGGAACTGGCTATGCAGTGACTCATCCGGTCTGCACTTTGCTCTTCCGAGGACTTGCTCCCAGCCTCGGCGGGGTTTATGCAGCCCAGAAGGAGAACGTGCTGCAGGCCTGAGCCCCGGTAAAGGAGAGCATGCACTGGAAGGTGCAGTGCTGACTGGGCTGCCGGGCGCTCTCCTATGGCGAGCTGTGGGGAGCAACCCCAGCGGAGAAAGATGCCCCATGTGCACTCTCTAATCAACAGCACCCCAAAGACACATCAGCTAGAACCCGGGAGCCCCGGAGGAAAGGGGTGATGAGAAAGGAATATGTTAAGAAAAGTTCAATGCGATGTTCTCTGAATGCTTACAAACAAAGGCAAAAGTGCAATACTAATGAGATTGACAGGCACTGTGTGTAGAATGTGCAAAAGTTTGCAAAGGCTTTTTTTTTTTTTGGTATATACTGCTTTAAGAGACATTATCAAATATATTTCTTACAAATATAAAACTCTCTTTCTCTCCGGACTGAAGGCAATTTTTAAAAAGTTCAAAGTTTATCAATCCACAGTACAATAACACAGGTAAGCCAAACACATTCAATTTCTTTCCTGGAAAAGAATAACAAACCAATGTTTGAGATGTCCAAAGGCCCAACAAATACCAGAGTAGAAACCACCCAGAAGAAATTTTCTGTTGCCAAAGCCTTTTTGTTCTTCAGAAGTCACCATCCACCAGCTGAATATTTTATGTGCAGGTACCTTAAACAAAACACAAGAAACCACAGTTCAGTGAACCTTTGATGTGTGTGTATGTGTGTATATATATATATATATATATGTATATATTTTAACTTTTTTCCTACAAGTTTTATAAATGTAGGACACATCCAAAGCATCATGATATAACAGGTGAAAAGGAATTGCTTACAAGCAGATGTAAGAATGGATGGTGAATCACCATAAATTAGAATCACACACAGTACTTTACTTCCTCAGATTAACAAGAATAAAAGTTGTCAAACATTTCCTTTATCTGTATTTCAAAAATGCTGTAGTTTCCACCAGACCCCAACATGTGCTTCTCTGCATCCCCCATGTGCTGGCATTCGGGGCAGTATCAATTGTTTCACATTTCCTTACAGGCTGGAATGGGCTACCTGTGCTTTGCCGTAATTACCTGCAGTCAGAAGCATTTGGGATTCGAGGATTCAATGAGCCCCAGAGGGCTACTTTCTGGAAGAGCCTGGCCTAACATGATAAAGTGATTTTGATGATAAGATGAATGCTTTTAAATATTCCGGTAGCACCACCATGCATGGAGTGCTTCCACAGAATGACTCATTCTTGATTTTGCAACAGGCATTCCATGGCCCTGAGAGACACGACTTAAGTCCTGCTCAAGAGGCAGGCTTTGGTCCTCTCTCAGTTTCAAGGCATCGGTTGGTGGAAGGTGTGTTTGCCACCACTTAAAAACAAACATGTAGGGGCTGAGCCTCGGTGGCGGGGCTTTGCGGTTCAAATCCAGTGGCAGCTCTCAGGAGCAGCGCTGGGTAGCTCCCATGACCACCAGAGGGCAGTGATGCCCCCCAAAACAAAACTAACAAACAAACAAAAAACAACATGTAACTTACCCAAGACTGTGAGCTTTAACTTGTATTTCTTTCATCCTCTTTTGGCTTGGAAGCTTCCTCCTTTGCCTGAACAGGGAAACAATTCTCAATTAAGTACTTAAAAGACTGATGGGTCAGAAGGGGCTCTCCCAATCAAAGGGGCAAAAGATGTTCCCAGTTCATTCCCTGCCTTGTCCTTTCTTGGCCCAAATCCTAAGCTTTCTTAAGTCTAAAAGCTAAAAGTTACTTTAAGTGTTCCTGATTTTCTCACTCTGGAGTACTTGACTTCTTTATTTTTGTGACTACATCAGGGACTGGCAGCCGTGTCCTGAGCGGGTGGAGCTGGTACTCTCCAGGTAGCTCTTCCTGGTCCCAGGGGGCAGGGCTGAGAGGCTCATCCACCTGTGCCACCTGTCCCATGGGCTTTCCTGCTTTCTATTTGCTGTAAATGGGCTAGGTTTGTACTTGTGGAAGTGAAATTAAGCAGATTTTCAGTGCACACAGTGGCATGAGCGGCATGTCACTAAAAACCCTGCCTCGGAGCTTACCACAGGAGGGTTTTCCACTCTTATTTTTAATTGTTTTGATGTGACCAGACTATTTTCTAAAAGTTACACCTTTAATCTCACCGTGCACTGGGGGGGCCGGGGGGAATCTTTCATCACAGTCCTTTGCATTGTAAATTCTTGGCCTTGGAAGGGTCCTAAGAAAGTGCACAATCCAGCATCCATGCCTGACCAGAACCCGAGTAATTTAATGGATGGAAGCGCCCACTGGTGCTGGATTAACACCCAGCGGTGAGATACGGGAGCCTCTTCAGTAGCCTTAGCTTTCCCTCTACGCGAGCCCGTCTCCCACTTGCCTGCTGTGTCAGGTACACGCAGATGTGTGGTCCCCCTCCCCAAGGATGTCTATCTCCCTACCCTACGATGCATAGAAACAACATGCTCTGAACATTGGACATGGAATCAGGAAGACCCAGGAGGACTGGGCTGCTGGAGAGCATTGAAATGAACAGGGGCTGCCACAGAACCAGCCTGTTTGGGAAGAAGTGTGGCCAGAGTGCTGCTTGGAGGCAAAGATGGAGAGTCTCTGCCTTCCATGCCCTAGACACGCTGTCAGGAGACTGGTCCCCGGAGAAGGGTGTCATCCTGGGTAAAGTGGAGGGGCAGTGAGAGAGGAAGGCCCTCCACGAGATGGAGTGGCACCATGGCTGCCACAACGGGACCATGCATCGACTAATCGTGAGAATGGCACACAGCCGGGCACTGTTTCATTCGGTGGTCAGAACTGACTCCGTGGCATGAACCACCACCACCGACGCTGACACAGGTCAGGCAGGCAAGTTGAAACTGCTTAAGAGCATTTGCTTAAATTTCTAAAAGTACCAGGTACTCTTCTTTAGCAAGACATGCTAGAAAAGAGTGCTTCGCCATTTGTTTGGTCTAACAGGTCCCCAGGGTGACCGCCCACACAACAGAACTGCTGAATGAATCTCTGTCTGTACCTTTGCAGAGTCCTTGGATTTACCCCCGCTCTTGGGCGCTCTGCTGCCAGCCTCAGTCTTCTTGCCTTTGTCCTAAAGCAGAAGAAACGCCGTGAGGCTCCTGAGGCAGCCATGCACCCAGCAGCAAAGTCCCGGGCTGCATTCAAAGGAATCCAGTAGCCTGGAGATCCCCAATCCTATTCCATATCATGCGGGGGTTTCTGTCAAGGTACTTTTGAACATCGCTGACGGAAGGTAGGAGGTAACCAGGCGAAAAATGAGGGGAATGTGTTATGTGGGTCGCTGTGATGTCCTCCACCAATTTCCACGCTGCCTGATTCATCCATGCCTTACTCTGCTTGCCCAAACAGCTCGTCTCGATGGGGACGGGTTTCTAGGAACAAACAGCGAGAACGGGAGCGCTGTTTTCAGTGTTAGGGAGGAGAAATGGGTCAGTGGAAAGAACCAGACCCGGCGGGAGGGGAGCGAGGGGGTCGTGGCGGGCAGCTTCTATAGAAAAATAAGACGCACTCGTGACAAAGGCATGATTTAGGAGCCTGGCGAGCAGTGAGAAGAGGCGATGCTGTGTCGTACACACGGTCATTACGAGCCAGAGCTGACTGGCGGCAGCTGACAACCTCGTTGGGAAGGAGGACTAGGATATAGAGGTGGCCTCGATGATAAAGTGACCAGATTTTAAGTGGGACATCATTGACTGGGGGGCGGAGGAGGGAGAGGTCCTTGATTAAAAATTTGGTCTATATGGAGCAACAAAAATGTTCACAGAATGAAAAAATAGTATTGTGATATATTTATTTCATTTTAAAACACAGCAGAACGCGGGACAGATTGTTGAAAAGTGGGACGTCTATGATAGAATCTCCCCAGAGGGAAAGGCCAGGCTTAACGACAGTTAGGAGAGTCCTGCCCGTGACCTGCAGTGACAACAATTCTGAAAACGGCAGTGCGGGGCCCTCACTCACGTCTCTGTTTCTCTTGTGAGGAGGTGTGGCTTTCCGGGCAAGGACCCCACTCCGGTCGAACGACATAGTCCTTTTTAATCCCCCGTGCTGTTATTCACATGTTTGGAGCACCCGGGCTGTCCCAGGCATTGTGTTCATGCTGAGCCCACTGAGGGCAGAGACCTAACTGTGGCAGTTGTATACCCGTGTCAATTTCATGATACTTCTGTGTGGATCTGGCTTTCTCTGAGAGATCTTGTGGTTTTCCCCCTGTGGAGGTGAGAGACTATGAACTCAGTCTATTGGGCACGCTCCACTGATAAGACACAAGGCTGACTGCCTGTGAGCCATCCCAGAGAAGCCACATGGCCCTACCCTGATGGAACCAGATCCTTGAAGCCAGAAAAGCCACGTGGAGACCCTTGCCAGTGTTGAGATGCTTCTGCCACCACTGGATTCACAAGACTCTGCTCCCACTGGCCTGTGGTTGTTCTGGCATTGCTGCTTGTGCTTCGTGAGTTTGAAGAGGACTTAAGGACATAATATAGGACTAATATAGGACGTATGGACTTGGACTGGACTGGGATGCTTTCTCAATGTTCCATTCCTCTTGTCTATAAACCTCTCCCTTATAAGCATGTGTGTGTCTATGAATTTGTTTCTCTAGTCTACCTACACTCACACACTAACCATGGTATAAAGTGTGCAACTTAGCAGTGGAATGCACCTGCAGACACAGGTGACTGATGGAGAAGCCTGGGAGGGAGCAGCAGCAAGTGAAGGCTCCCCAAGGGAGCTCATGCTTGATCCAGGCCCCAAAGAAAGGGCAGGAGATGCAGCCCCCGGGCAGGACACAAAGGGGGAGAAACCGCCGGCAGCACAAGGGCACGCGCAGGCGTGGGACAGTACTGCCCCCTTGTTGGTCACTATCGGTACTTGGTAACTCCATGGTATCAGAGCGATGGCATTATTATTGCTCAACAATACTTTATGTCGCTCAAAAAGGAAAGCTATAAAGACTATAAGCAGTTAGATACACGTTTATGGATAACATTGGGCAATGTACTTCTAAGTTGTTGTGTGCTGTCAACTCTACTGCAATTCATAGTGTGCAGAGCAGGGGTTCCCAGGCCTGCAACGCTTTATAGAAGCGACCTGTCTGATCTTTCTCCTGTGCAGCGGCTGGCGGGTTTGAACTACCAATTTTCAGCTAGCTGTCAAATATTTAACCAGCGTCACCTCGAAAACAAAAAACCTCACTGTACTTTTGAGTCAACTCTGACTCACGGCAATGCTGTAGGACAGGGTAGACTTGGCCCTGTGAGCTTCCAAGGCTGCCCTTGGTTATGAGCGTAGAGAGCCTCATCTTTCTCCCTAGAAGTCGCTGGGGGTTTCGTACTGCTGACCTTGTGGTTAGAACCCAACATGTAATTGCAAGGCCACTAGGACAACATTGTATGTAATGAGGGTTCCTTGATATCCTTATGTATGGGTGGTAAATACCTACAACTGTGAAAAACACATACATATGAAAAAGGAATGCATCAAATAATAATAGTGTTTTTGGAAGTTGTAGAAGATCGGGTTCTCTATCCATATTTTAGCTTATAGATGACATGAATGTGCACACATTTTACAAACAGCAATAGAGAAAAGCATAGCACCTTTGCTGCTTTCTTTGAGGTGCTTGTAGTTGAGGGACAGCTGTCGAGTTCGCTGGAGAGGGCGTCGATGGGGTCTTGGTCATCTGCGGGTTTCTGAACCATTGAAAGAAATTATTATCAGTGACCAAGAATAAAGCAAAATACATTGGAGGCATTTCCTGACATTAATGAAAAAAAAAAGATGTTTATTTTGTAAAAAAAAAAAACAAAAAAACTTGACAATATCCTTTTCCTAACAGAGAGGCCTTTCAAAGAAACTACTGCAGCATGAACATCTTTATAGAGATTTAAGTTCATTTTATACTAGTTACTAAGCTTCTTTGAGTCTTTGTTTTCTAATCTGGAATATGGTTCTGCCTTTCTTTTTAAAAAATACTTTTATTGGGGGCTCTTACATCTCTTATCACAATCCATCCATTCCTCTAGTGTATCAAGCACATTTTCACGTATGCTGTCATCATTTTCAAAGCATTCTCTTCCCACTTGAGATCCTGATATCAGCTCCCCATTTCTTCACACACCCCTCCCCTACCTGCCCCTCCTCACGAGCCCTTGGGAAGTTATAATTATTATTTCCATAACTTACATCATCCTCTGTTGCCCCTTACCCACTTTTCTGTTATTCTTCCCCATTGGAGTGGGTTCTAGATTGATCCTTGTGATTGATTTCTCCTTTCTCCCCCTATCCTCTCATAATCCACCTGGTATCTTTACTCTCCTTGTGGCACCTGAGAGGGTTTGTCCATTCTGGATTCCCTATGTTTCAGGCTCTTTGTGGCAGTGTGTGTGCTCTGGTCTAATCCAATTTGTAAGATAGAATTGAGGTCATGATAGTGGGGTAAAGGAAGCACCAAAGAACTAGAGGAAAGTTGTGTTTCATTGGTGCTATACTGTAGCCTGACTGACTCATCTCTTCCCTATGACCTTTCTGTGGGGGGGGATGTCTGATTGTCTATAGATGGGCATTGAGTTTTCACTCCATGTCCCTATCCCCTACTATCCACCTTGGATATAGTTTTGTTCTGGGTCTTAGCTGCCTGATCTCTGATCTCATGGAAACCTCATGATCACACAGGCTGGTGTGCTTCCATGAGGGATTTGTTGCTTCTGAGCTAGATAGATAACCACTTGTTTATCTTCGAGCCTTTAAGACACCAGACACTATATCTTTTGATAGCTGGGCACTATCAGCTTTCTTCACCACATTTGCTCATGCACTCATTTTGTTTCAGCAATTTTGTCGGGAAGGTGAGCAGCACAGAATGCTGGATTATTAGAACAAAGTGTTCTTTTGCTAAGGGAGTACTTGAGTAGAGGCCCAATGTCCATCAGCAACCTTAATTCTTAACATATAGACATGAGTACATAGATCTATTTCCCACTCATTTTACATATATATCTATAAATGTGCATGCTTGCCTATATTTAAGCCTCTATAAATGTCCTTTGCCTCCTGGTTCTTTCTTCTATTTCCTTTCATTTTTCTCTTATCCCACCATCATGTTCGGCTTTGATTAGGGTTTAGTAATTCCTTGCTGCTACACTACCCTTGATTGAGCCCCACTAGGCATCTTACGGCTTTTTTTCTATTGATTTTAGTTCACTTGTTGTTCCCTTTTCCCTGAGTTGGTTCCGTTACACCACCACCACCCCTTCCTATCTCCCACCTCCTCTTCTTCCATATCTCCCCAGAACCATTGGTGCTGTACTTTTCATCTCCAAATTATTTATCCTACCTATCTAGTTAGATATGCAGATACATTAACAAGTGCAAAAATCAGGCAAAGTTGAATAAAACAACAAGGGAAGTCAAAACCACAAAACAGTAACAACGAAAAACAAAAAGAAAAGAAAAAAATAACAAAAAGAAAGCCACTGACAAAAAATGAAAAGGCCTATAAATAGGCCAAGGTCTGTTTGTTGGCCTTTATGAGCACTTTCCAGTCGAGTCTGATGGAGTGCCACACTGTTCTCTCCTAAGTCTATTGTTAATATTCCTCTGAAGTTTCATCATTCTGCTCCCCCTGCTGCTCTGCTGTATGCCTTCAGTGTCTCGCCCAAGCAAGATGGAGCCAGACTGTGCACTATTCCTGCACTGTGTCTCCAGTGCTGTCCATGGTTCAGTGAGGGATGCTGTGTCCATGGAGAGGCCGGCCCTAAGGTCTTCCTGTGGACTGTCTGCTCTGAGAAGGAACATCTTCCTCGAGGCTTGGTGAGCCAGGATGTCCTCTCCATCCCTTTTTGTTTCTCCCGTGTGCTCGAATCCAACTCGCCCCCTCCCCAAGCTGTAGCCCAGTGCTGTCCTCAGAAGTGCATTCTTCTGAGGAAGGGGGTTGTCCTAGTAGTTGGGATTGGGGCCACCCCTGGTTCTGTCTTTCTTATCAAGGTTTGGTGAGGACTAAATTTGATAAATTATATACACACACACACACACACACACAGACACACTCCTGTTTTTTAATCTCTCAAAAGTGCATGCACTGATACAATATTGAGCATAGGACAAACATTCAATACCTTTTATGTTAATACCAAATAAAGCAATAGCTGCTATTATTTGAAAAAAAAATCAAAGCATATTACTACTATATTTACCTTTGACTCCTTGGGTTTTTTTTTCGATGGCTTCCCTGGCTTTCCCTTAAAAAAAAAAAAAGACACACCATTGGTTAAACCTAGAACTCTGTACATTTACTTAGATGCAGTCAGCATTCGTAGATTTGTATCCAATAATTTGACTTCAATAAAATGGAGTACGGATTTTCAGTAATTGATAAACCTAGCTCCCCAATTGATTACTACTTGGCCAGTTTTGCTACTCTGATAAGCATTACTACTCTGATAAGCATTTCAATTACCTTATGGAAGATATAAGACAGTTTGATGCTGGAATGGAAAGAAACACTATTTGGGTAGTGTTGGCTATTGTGCATCATAATTCTAGTCAATATTTTGCTCACTCACTGCCTCCTTCTGCCAAAAACAAAACAAACAAAAACCCCTTGTGTTTGTATTTTTTATTTATAGTATCTTACTTATTACACTTTGGAAGGATTTGAGGCATGGGAATGCTGAACAACAGATAGATGCTTTTCTGACAGGATTATAAACATACGGCATCAGTGATTTTTCCTTTTTCAAAAGCAAGGGTATTAAATATTACATTTCCCAGAGCATTAACTGAGGTCCGAGAAGGGTGAATTCAGCACATGGTGCACTGTCTTGAGGGCTCTGAACCATGATCAAGGACACTGTGTTTGTACATGCCATTAGTGTAGTGGATTATGCCTAGGGCTGCTAACCTCCCGGCCAGCAGTTCAAACCTACCAGCTGCTCATTGAGAGAAAGATGAGGCTCTCTACTCCTGTAAACACTGACAGTGTCAAAAACCCAAGGGAATACTTCTCCCCTGTCCATGAGTTGAGTTTTCTAAGGAAGTCATGCTACAACGCCAGGACTACTGAGGCTGGGGATCATTAGTGCATCAAATCAATCAGCAGTACCCACGGAGTCGAGAAGGATACAATTAGGAGGCCTTGCTTTCACTTGAAGAAGAGGCCTGGGAGGGCTATTTATGGTTGAACTGGCTCACCAGTAGGAGCTGAGTGTAATAGGAGGGCAGGCCAGGGTGGCCTAGAGCAAGAACACTGGCTTCCAAATTGGAGACAAAAGACCAGCGACTCTTTGACAGAAGGCATTTAGTTAGAGGAGCAGGCCTAACACTTCGCTTGCTGTCTTCACTCACAGTCAGAAGTGCTGCTGGTGTAAAGTGACCAGATTTTAATATTGGTAAAGCGGGACACCATTCACCAAGGGTGGGGTGGGGTGGGTAGAGGGTGTATATTCCCTTCCCGTTCTCCCACTGTTCCCTAGCTTGTCGTGCATTCTTTCTAAAATTCGGGAATTCTTTAAAACACTGCGGGATGTGGGAAAAACTGTTTGAAATTGGGACTGTCCCGTCTGGTCACTTTATGATGGTGGGGAAAAGGGAGAGCCCTCAACTCTTGGTGGTACCCTAACTATTAGCTCAATTCATGAGTGGTTTTAACAATTGGCGCTTTTTGGCTTTCCCCAATCAAAGATATTCTTTGTTTCTTTGTCACTTCCATCATTTTCACCACCTTTTCCAGCAAAGGAATTCTGTCTCAGAATCCGCCCCCCCCTCCCCCTACCAAATTCCTCACCTGGGGAACAGTATTCCACTCCCCTTATAATCCCGTGCCCGACAGAGTGAACACCAATGGAATCAAGTCCGTGCAACTCTCAGCTGCATGCTTTCTCAGCAGTGGGGACCCATTAAAAATTCAAGTAACTTTATCCTATTGTTAATGTGCACCTTTCATTTCAAATGAAATGAAATGCACTGGGCCATTTTAAGTGAGGTGAATTGGGGGTGGGGGTGGGGGGCAGTTTAAAAAGCTGTGCAGTAGGAACCCCATCTAGAGTGAAAAAATACCATTTGCCTGGCTGAGCCCCGGTGGCGTAGTGGTTGTGTGCGGGACTGTGGCACACAGGGTTGGCGGTTCAAATCCAGCAGCAGCTCTCCAGGAGCAAGGCTGGGCCTCCTATTCCCACCAGGGCAGTGATGCCCACACAAAATAAATAAATAAAAATTAAAAAATACATAGTTAAAAAAAATATCATTTGCTGTAACTCACCTGGTCATCGTTATCCAGGAGGTGCCTGTACTCCGGTGGGATCGTGTCATCTCTTTCTCCCAGCTTGTCTCTGTGCTCCGCCTTTGCTCGTTCCTATGCCCATTGAACAGGTACAGTGAGTACTCATTTCCACTCTCTCCTGGAGAATACCTTCTAAAATATCACATTTGGCACCAAGGCAAAATACAGATTTTTTGTTTCAATAGCAGAACAACAAATATGGTCTCAACAGGCTATTAACTGAAGAAGAAGAAATAAACAAACACATATGCTTGTACCTGTCCATTTTGTCAAGCCTGTTTACAGGCTTCAACCTGTATTTTGTTTTCTAAATTTTGATTCATATACTTTTTCTGAAATATTTGAGAGTAAATTGCATACCTCCTAAGACTAAGGGCAGCCTTCGTAGCATAATATCATTACCACACCTAAGAAATAATTCTACCACAGCTTCTAGCTTCCAGTCTCTAATCCATTTCCCCAGATTTCACACAAATGCCGTTCACAGCTGTCTAACTTCTGAAGCAGGATCCAGGCCACACTCTCACATTGTCTCCAGCTCTGTCCCTCTACCAGCGAGTGGGTTCAGAGTGCCGCCGCCCTGTGCGTCTCCCAGGCTGTAACCATTTACTGGCATGGAAAGCCATGTCTTTCCCTCCTGGAGAGGCAGATGGGCTCAAACTTCAGATGCTGTGTGGTCAGCACTACCTACCTGGATATAAAGGATTACATAGTTAACCATGGGAGGAGATGAAATCCATGGGTATGGACTATTGGGAAGCAGTATGGACAATTTGACTCCTGCCAGCAACCCCGAAGGGTGGCACAGATCTTCTTCTTTGAGAAGATCTGCGGGGCTGCAGTGAGGCAGATGATGGAGCCATCCGTGCCTTCCAGCAGCTCTTCTCTTTGAGGCTCGGATGGTGGGTCTCCCCAGAGGCCTCCACCCAACCAACTACCTCTGCCCCACCGTGGGAGTCAGCGTTCTAATTATCCACATCATTCTAATTTCCTTTTTTTTCCTTTTTTGTGTTCCTGTCAATCCTTCTGTGGCAACAGCAGCATCAAGACCTAAAAGTCCTGTGAGTTATCTACGCTGGGGGATACGAGGGTGACCCATCAGAGTCTGCTCCAGGCTCCCGCCCACGATGCTGGCTGCTGACTAGATTGGTCAGTACTGGCCGGACCATGTGCATCCTTCCGGACACATCTCTACATCCGGCTGAATTCCTGGTCCTGGACGCTGACGGGGGGGGGGGGGGGGAGAGGGGTCGTCCTCCCATCTGGCTCTGCCTTTGGGAAAGCTGCTGGGAGAAAGCTGCCCCGAACATGGTAACTTGAGCCATGCACATGTGGGCACCGTCTATACAACATCCTGCTACACAACGCTACGCAAAGTGACAAGGCAGCCGGGTGGTGCTTTTCTGATGGAAGAGCCGGGTGACCGACTAAGGACTATTACCCATGGAGTCCCCACCCTGCGCAGGCGCGGCAAGGGAAAAGCAGAATGCAATGCCGAGGGAAAAGGGGATGGTGGCCGGCTTTCCTTTGGAGTGGAATCTGGGGGATCCCTCCATCTCACCTTTACTTTATCCTCCATCGGTTTGTTCTCATCGGGGTCGGGCTGCCTCTGTCCGAGGCTGTCGGAGAGCTGATCCAGGGCGTCGTCGAGTGCTTTGTTGTCTCCTTGCTAAAAAAGAGGAGGGATTCAGAATGAGCGGCATGGTGCCACAAACAAAGTCCACTGAAGCCCCTTTTCTGGAGGAATAGACTGGGGTCCTTATGAACTGAAGACACGGGGGCTGAAGCTGGGGTAGACAAGACCTAAGAAACACCAGGAGGATGTGCAGACACACCTGTCCCTCTGGAAAGACAGGCTTCTATCCACGCCTGCCATGCCTCTGCCTCTGGTCAAGGCTAAGTGGCAGGGTCAAGGGTCACGTTCCAACAGGTTAGACTCCGAGCGTAACCATTTGACTGAGAGAGATTCCCAAGGCAAATAATGAGTCCATCCCTTTCCTTAGCGTTTAAACATGATTCTAGGACTGCATCCAAACTTTGCTGATGGGGAAGCTAAGCATCACGATCATGCAGTGGGGTCCGAGGATTCCCTTCTCTTTGGGTTTGTGGGTGTGGGTATCCCCTGGGGCCGGACACTGAAGCCAAGGGGCCCAAGTCCTTCCTCAGCCACAGAACCCAGAGGGCAGAGGACGCAAAGGACTTCCAAGGCCTTCTAGGCTGGTGGGAAACCTCTCTGCCATCTCTGGAAGCTGCCGTGAGGAGTGAGATGGGAGCTGAGCCTGAGGGAAAACCACCCCCCAAGCCCTCCCAGGGCTACCGGAACAACGACAATGACGGTCAGTGATGCAAGCTCGTGTCCACTCCCCTTTGACTACTGTCAGAGTCAGGCAGGCTATGCAGCCCCCTGTGCAGCCCTTTCTGCAACTGCAGGGGGATTAGTAAGCCATGGGACCAAGGCTTATCAAGTGGCCAGAGGACAGAAGAGACTGACCAGAATACTTGTTCCTTGCGAGCATGCAACATTATTATTAGTAGTACCTGGCAATTCTAAAATGATTGTTTTTAAAAATGTATTTCTTTTTGGGGGGGGCATCACTGCCCTCTTGTGGTCGTGGGAGCTACCCAGTATTGCTCCTGGAGAGCTGCTGCTGGATTTGAACCATCCCGCACTCAACCACTATGCCACCTAAAATGTATTTCTTAACAAAGTCCCTTCCATCTATTCCAGGTGCACTTGTGGCAGAGTGGTTAGGTGTTTGAGCGCTAGCCACAAGATGAGCAGTTCAAATCCACCTGCTGCTCCCCATGAGACAGACAGGGCATTCTCCTCCATGAAGCGTCACCCTCTTGGAACCCACAGGGGCATGTCCGCCCTCTTCCCAATTCCATCGAAATGGAAGTGCCTCGATGGCGGTGAGGATTTTTCTTTTTCTTTTTTGTGACTCTCTAAATGGACTTCCAGCTCTCTGAATTCAGCTGACTGTGGACAGGATGGGCAGCATACAAGGCCTGCACCAGACTCTGTTGGCCAGGCCTTGTCCGAGTGTTTCCAGAGGTCTGATCTGTGGAGAGCAGATGCTCTCGAGGACTCCCTATGGAAATGAGGCTGCTTTGTTTCGGAGGAGGGCGAGAGCAGGCTTGGAGAGACTGTGCCACCTGCCTGATGTCACAAGGGACCGAGCACATCAGAGCCTCCCCTTCCCTCCTCCGTCACCCTCACTCATTTCCTCAACAGGATCGTCCTGGGCCTTTCCTTGCCGGGGCCCTTTTCTTATCTGGCTCCTTGACAACATGTCCTCAATTATTGCCACTCTCTGACATACTGCTGGTAACGGAACCCTGGTGAAGGTTCCCCGCAAAGAAAACTCACATGGGTTTTTTTCGAGTAAATGGTGATTAGTTGCTCTTTGATTCCTAAGTATATTTATTTAACTGAAGTCTTTTGCCTAGTTGTAATGATATTGTCACCTAATTAAATTGCTCAGATTTATTATCGTGTATGCATGTTACAGAAAACAAATGAACTAAAACTGGACATGCTGATGGGAAAAGTGGAGGTCTAAAACAACCACGTTGCAAACTCACCGCGCTGGAGAAGTCCCAGCCACCCTCCCTCCAGGCTGGAGGAGAACCGCCCGCAGCTTTCGGAGGCTGGGCCTCTTCACGGAGGAGAAAGCCTTGGTCAGCCTCACTCACTAGTGTTAGGTGCCTTCAAGTGGGTTCTGATCCAGAGCCACCCTAGGCACAGCCGGAGGCGGCGTGGGCCTGTCCTGTGCCAGCCTCACAGCCTGGGGTGGAAGCACTGATCAGGGCGGTTAGAGGTACCCACGGCTGCCCCGGCTAAGAACGACAGCCCTGGGCGCTCCTCTCTGTATATGAGGACTTGGGTCCTCATGGCTAGGCTTTCTCTCGCTCTCGGGCTCACGCACACATTGCACTGGTTTCCTTGGAGTTCACGGTGGACAGTCTCAGAGGTCCCGGAGGCAACCGGGGTTCAAAACCAGGAGCATCTCTTCAGAAATTCAGACTGTGGCAGTGAGCAGGTTTCGATGCGGTGACCCCCGCCCCCACCCCCAGGCAAAGAAACTTTGCTGACTTCACTCCAGCTTCTTCACCTCCATCTAGCAAATAAAGCCAGGGTGCCTAGATGCAATCAAAGGTGGGACAATCCCTTCTCCTTTCGTGCTGTAAGCCTGTGTCATGCATAATTTGGCACCATACAGATAACAAATCAAGGAATGTCCAGAAAAGCTTTGGTCCCCAAGCGCGGCCTCAGAACACGTGAATAATTAAAGCATATTGATGATGAGGTTTTCCTAAGGCTGGCATGGAAATGACAGACCTGGCGGGCATGAGGGGGGCCATCCAGGGCTATTTCATGAGAGGCTGCAGGTCCTGTTTTGCTTTGTGCCGCGGGGGCAGGGGGAAATAGGAATTACATAATGGTGGGCTGAACAATGGGTAGTCAATTACACCATGCGCCAGGGAAAACAGAAAGGAGGAGAACGGAATGATCCCAACAGTGAAAATGCCATAAAAATCTACCCACAGTGAGTCCCTTGTACTTCCAGCTTTAATCAAGCACCATTCTTACCCTGTCAGATCCGTGTCACCTCCTCTCCCAGGCCTTTCGTTGTCCCCCAAGTCCCTAACTGGTGTTCACCCTTCTGAAAGAGAAGGCACCTCAACCAATGATTTGTTGGTGTTTCTTTTTTGTTTGCCCAAAGAGGATCCCCCTCTTTTTCCCCTTGGGGGTCCCTCCCCAAAGAGTCACGTTGCTGCAACATATGCCCTGGTCTATATTAATGGGAGTAGAATCATTTAGAAAAGAATAGGAAAAATGGTGATCCAACCTAAAAGAATGAACTGGGTGTCACAGAACTAGACAGGCGACGTCCCGGAACTGGTGCATTCTTTGTTGCACGCGTGTCACCATGACAATAAGCAACAGCAACAATAAAGAGATGGGCTGCTTACCGGAGGCTCCTGAGGGGGTGAGCCTGCAGAGCGGGTGGTTGGCGCAGGGGTTTGGGAAACCACTTCGGTGATGACAGCCGAAAGTTTGGCATCATCGACTTTCTTTGATAAAAAAATTTTAAAAAATTTTCAGGAATACATTGCATATGTAATGATGCCAAAATGTCTCACTTCAATACAACTGGTTGAGATAGTCTTTTAAAAAATTACTATTAATCATTATATTGGAAGCTTACAGATATAACAATCCATAATTCAAATAGGTCAAGCACAATTGCACAATTGCTGCCACCATCAGATTCAAAACATTTTTTTTCTTCTTGAACTTTGTGATATCCCATTTATCCCCTCCTTCCTCCATCCTGTCCCTAGGAACTCTTATTATTATATTACATATTATTATTATTATTATTATTATTTTGTCTTAACTTGTATCATCCAATGTATCCATTCACCTACAATTCTGTTATCCATTTCTCTTGAGTGGGGTTACACAGTCATCATTGCTATAAGCTCTTCCCTCCTTCCCCATGCCCTCAATGAATTATAACTCTCATTACTATTTCTGAAGGAGTATTTATCATCCAATAATCTTAATTATACATATGATTATATGTAGTTCTAACACAACTAATGAGGTAGACTAAGGATAAGAATAGTGACGGGAAGAAATATTAACTAGTCAGATGATACTAATGTGTTTTCATCAGTGCTACATTTCATGTGGATATGCTTTGTCTGAATGCACATGAAGTACCAGGCAACATAATCTTCAGGATAATTCCATTCTAATCTCTTTTACATGTGTCCTACTTCATATCCCTATGTGCCACTTCAGAGTCTATGTGCTATTATACTGATGCTATTTTATATTCCTGTGAGTTATATTATACTGTTCTTCATATTCATTCATATGTACTACTCTCCCTGCTGCCCAGTTCTCTAATCACACAGAGTTCCATGGTTTATTTACACAGTCCCTAGTAGGCATTTAGGTGGTTATAGCTTCTTTTGGCTTTCTCTGTCACTGAGTATCCTGGACAATTTCTAGAATTTCTTTTTTTTTTTTGGGGGGGGGGTGCCACTGCCCTCTGGTGGGAGTAGGAGGCCCAGTCTTGCTCCTGGAGAGCTGCTGCTGGATTTGAACCGCCAGCCCACTGGGCCGCAGTCCTGTCATTGTTCACAGATGACTCAAGAGTTTGCTTTTCTGCTAATTTCCAACAACAAATTCATTAGCGGAGTTGCTGAGTTCCCTATAAACCAGTAACACATCCCTTGCTCATCAAAAAAAAAAAAAAAGCTAGACTGTCTGTGTCTGAGTTTGGAAACATAGGTGGCCTACACAGTCTTGATGACCCTACAGTGGTAAAACACTGGCCAAACCTCTCAGAGACAGAGTCTCCTGTGAGGGCTCATCTGTTTATGTCACACGGAGCTCAGCTCTCCTGGGAGAAGTTTGGGAAATGGTAAGTTTTACAGATATTCTCTGGGTGGTAATTTTAGGCAAACTAAAATTAAAACGTTTTCCGGAAGCTTTGCTCACTGGTTCGATTATTCAGACTATTGAGAACGCCCAGTGGCCTGAAGGACTCCTTTGGTGTGGTGGTGGTGGTGGGGGGATGTGTGTGTATCAGGGCTCCTTCACCGCGACTAAGCCCCTCCCGCCCCACGGCAGATGTGCTGCCACAGGCTTCCATCAACGTAGGCTGCCACACTAAGTGTCGGGAGGTCGACTCCGTGTCAGACTTACAAGAGATGATCTGTTTTCGGGGCCAGAGAAGTCTTCAGAGAGGGCATCAAGGAGGAGGTCTTCATTCATGGGCTGAAACACCAAGACATGCATCAACACACACTCCCAGCCATCGGGCTCCTCTTCAACTGAGTTGCTTATGGACACGGGAAGCAGCCTGCAGGCTCAGTGTTTACATGTTGGTCTGCGGTCCACAATGTCCATGGTTCAAAACTATCAGCTGCGCCTCGGGAGAAAGACGGGGCTTTCTCCTCCCATAAAGAACGATGCTTTCAACATCCCGGTACAGAAGGGTCACAGAGAGGAGAGGAGCCAGGCAAGGTAGAGTGTAGCAACAGTAAGATTTGCAACTTTCCTCTAGTTCTTAAATGTTGCCTCCCACCTACTATCATGATCCCAATTCTACCTTGCAAATCCAACCAGACCATGGGAAGTATACTGGAGCTGGAAACACGGGAAATTCAGGACAGACGATCCTTTCAGGACCAGTGGGGAGAGTGGTGATACCGGGAGGATGGAGGGAAGGTGGAGTAGAAAGGGGGAACCAATTGCAGGGATCTACATATGACTCCTCCTTGGAGTATGGACACCTCCTTGGGTGAAGGGACACATCAGACAGTGTACGATATGACAAAATAGTAACAATTTATAAATAATTAGGGGTTCATGGGGGAGGGGGTGTGGGAGGGGAAGTATGGGTACCGGGGTCCTAAGTACAAGGAGGATGTTTCGAGAATGATAATGACAGCAAATGTGCAGGTGTGGTCTGCATGCAATGGATGTATGTATTGATCATGATACGAGTTGTATGAGCCCCAACAAAATGATTTATTATTTAAAAAATGATACTTTCAGAAACTCTCAGTTTCCTGTCCTACAGGGTCACTCTGAGTTGGCACTAACTTGTGGCAGTGAATTTGGCTTTTAGTTCTGTTGACATGTTGATAAACTAACGGAATGCTAAGTCTTATCGAATTAACCACCCAACACCCAGTGAGAAAGGCGTGAGAAAACTGGTTTGCTTACTGGGAGCTGTGGCTGGGGTTCTTTCGGCAGGAGTGGTTTTCCATCTTTATCCTGTTCGAGGAGGACAAGATGAAACAAAAGGAAAACAAATCAACGTGACATTTAATCATTTCATTTCTTATCTGAAGTATCCTTTGGAAACCTTACAGGGGACCAATAGGTTCAGAGATGGTCTCGTTCCAACCGACTGGCTCAACAGCAAGCACATCAAGTACGGGCGGGCGGTGCGGGGGGAAGCACATGGAAGTGGCAGACTTGGGACCTCAGAGGGCGCTCAGTGTGCTGTGTGTTACACACTAGGCTGCGAACCACAGGGTTGGCCCTTCGAAACCCCCGGTGGCTCTGTAGGAAAAATCGATGAGGCTTTCTACTCCTGTAAAGATTTACTGTCAGAAACCAGAGGGGCCTGTGGGTTTCTACCTGCCTTGTCCAATTCTATTCTGTCCCTGGAGCACTGCTTGCAGCTGAAATCCACTGAGTGAACCTATACACTAGTGCAGGGGATAAACAAGTGAACAGTCAAGGTGATGAAGCAACATGCGTGCTGACGGTACGCACAGAACGGCAGTACCATAGGGAAGAGTCCCTCAGAGCCTGGAAGGTGAACTTGGTAAAGGCTGTTTGCAGAAAGCTAACACTCAAATCATGCATACAACTAATTCGCATCACTGATGTTCCAAGCTCTGTACTGAGCCCAGCACTTGAAATAGAACAGTAAATAGAACAAAGACTCTTGGTCTCATGGAGCTTAGCTTGTGTGGGGGTCAGGTGGGAGGTGGGGTTCTGAAACTCATGACTAAGATTGCCCAAGCTTCAAAATGACTCTAGTTAAAGTGACCAGACGTCCTGCTTTTGGCAGGACAGTCCCGATGTCAAACAATTTTTCCCGCATCCCATCGAGTTTTAAAAAAAGTCCCGATTTTGACAAGCTAGGGAATGGCAGGAGAACAGGAAGGGACTATACCCCACCTCTGCCCCTGATCAGTGGTGTCCTGCTTTTACCAATGTTAAAATTTAGTCACTTTACTTGTATGCCTTAAAGTGATCAGATTTTAAGTGGGACATCATTACCAGGGGTGCAGTGGGGGGGTCCTTGATTAAAAAATTGGTCTATATGGAGCAACAGAAATTTTCATAGAACGCAAAAATAGTATTGTAATATATTTGTTTTAATTTTAAAATGCTGCGGGATGTTGTTAAATTGTTAAAAAGTGGGGTGTCTGGTCACTTTAGTTAGCAGCCCAGTGTACTTCTCCATCAGGGCTCTTGAACCCCAGGCAAAGCAACACGCTCACATACCCACAGGGCTAGCAGTGCCGTCATCTGAAATGAATGAATGTTGAAATGCAAGCAGGACGCAGAATCAGAATATTCAGAACCACGTTCATCAAGGAGAACTCAGGGGAGTCCTTTGTGCCAAATAAAGAGACAAGAGCATGTGGAGGCCCAGTTGCGTCTCCTGGATTTTTAATGAAGTACAAGCTGGATCACTCTGAGGATGGCTGATAGTCACTCTACTAATTAGGGGTCTGCTTCGCCACGACAGGTGAGTCCGTGCACATCAGCTGTTCTTTAGAATTGTCACATTTGAACTACAGGAAATGGGCCAGCTTACCACTGTGCTCCACGGTGAATGGACTTTTAAAATTTGGTTCAGTCTCTACCTAAGAGCTGCACTCCTCCCACCCTTAGAGCAGATGAGTGCTCTCATCTTGGCTTTTCTCTTGACATAAAATTTTCTAGTTTTTCTGCTATTATAACAAACCCTGTGCTGGAGTAGGAAAAAAAATTGGACAGCTTTGACATTAGATTTCCTTGATCTAATGGCTAAGTGTAAAGCTACTTGGACCTATTTCAGCGTCAAACCTGAGGGCCAATGAGGAGATTTCTCAAGGTGCTCTTGTGGCACTGCCAGGCAAGGGTTGGGCTGCGACCCACAGTCAGTGGTTCAAACCCACCAGTCACTCCAAGGGACAAAGATGGGGCTTTCGACTCCCGTAAAGATCCACAGTCCCTAGATGGGGTCATGGTGGGTATGTGGGGCAAATACTGGGTGGTGTGTAAGTTATCAGCAGGATCTTCATATCCCACGTTTCTGTTTCAGGTGTACAGATTCAATGAGAACTGCAACAAAATAGAAGGAAAAGAAGGAAAAAGTACTCCCAGCTCATTTACCTTGGCCTCTTCTAATCTATAATCAGGGGGAATGGTTTCTTCTTTTTCACCAAGTTTTTCCCGGTCTTCTTCTTTGGCTTTCTCCTAAATAAAAATTGTTTTCATTGTTAATATCCCCCTTGTCACCCTCCCCACTGATGCTTCTTTAGGTTCAACTTACAAAAGCAAGTGACCTGGGCATGTTTCTTGGGAAATTATTTTTAAAACACACACACACACACACACACACACAAAACCCCAACCTAATTTATGGAGGGGTAGCAGATAAATGACAGTAGTTTTAGAACTTTCTGAGCTGCCACTACCTTGACTTTATCCACCACAGGTTTTCCATCTTCGGGATCCGCTTCCCTCTTCCCCAGGCTACCAGCCAAGGCTTCCACAGCATCATCTGGCACCGCACCCTTCTAGAAGCACAGGAGGGAGGGGACATCATCAGTAGGTAGTGAATCACTCCTTTTAAAACACATGTGATCACACAATGCAGGAAGTGTATCTTTACCCCAAGCTTAGATAGGAAACACATCACCTTCTAATTATTTTAATATCAATTGAATGGAAGCCTTTAAGAAAAAATCCCTACAATGTTAAAAAGTGGAGCAAGAATCCTCCATTCCCCAGTGATATGTGCATGGGGTCTAACCCTGTATGTCTGGGCTCAGAAATAATGAAGGGAATGGAAGGAGGCCTCACGGAGAAGCTGAACGTCAGAGGAGGAGGAGGAACTGGTCTTGTACAGACTGCCCAGAAGAGATTTTCCGCGGACCAACCAGACCGTCCTCCTAGCTCTCTGTGGGACAGCCTGGCATGCTGCTGACCGAGGGGCCCAAGCTTGGCTGCATTGTCCCTGTGGGGTTCCACAGGGTTCCACCCTATGGTCAAAGTGGACTGGTGGCCCTGGGGGTGACTCTTTCATAGTGACCCCCCAGAAGAGAGAACCGTCCGTGTGGGCGTCCAAGGCTATCCACCTTTAGAGGTGCAGAAAGCTTCATCTCAGCCCCCATCCCGGGCAGCTGGTGAGTTTGAACCACTGAACTTGCCATTCGCAGTCTAATGCCTAACTAGGGCAGCTTTGCATTACTCATCAGTGCCTTATAGAATCAGGTTAATGGTTTTATGAGCAGTTTTTTTTTAAGGATTAGAATAGAAGGTACATCCTAGACCATGGGAAGTACCATTCGATATACTGCCGTTTCTGTTGTGTGGTACTGGGTTTTGGTACACTGACACACAAATTCTCAGTTTCAATACAACAAAAGGTAGAAAGTCTCATTCTTATCACGATCTGCTATGAATTCATAGTGAGTATCTATTGAAATTGTAGAGTCAAAGTAAAACATTTTAGCTGAAAATTGTTTTCCCACCCAGCCGCACTGCGGAAGCCAA
This sequence comes from Nesogale talazaci, assembly GCA_004026705.1. Classification (NCBI taxonomy): domain Eukaryota; kingdom Metazoa; phylum Chordata; class Mammalia; order Afrosoricida; family Tenrecidae; genus Nesogale; species Nesogale talazaci. Next base: position 56,531 of record PVJH01001500.1, on the reverse strand, counting down.
GCTTGCCTTTATGGAAAGGCAGGGAGAGTGGAAAGTAATTCACTGCCATCTGGTGGCTGGATAATGCATCGGTGCCGTATCATCACCATTATCTCATCACTGCCCTTGAGATAATGAGGACTCTGAGCAGCTCTACAGGCCAGGATAGAACTGTCCCTGTAGGTTTCTGAGACTATACCTCTTTATAGGAATAGAAAGCCTCGTTTTTCTCATACGGCATCTACCTGGTGGCTTTGAACTGCTGAACTTGCCCAAGGAGTATACACTGTGCCTCAAGGAGCATAATATATTCCCTGTAATCTAACCTGCTCAGTCCTTTTTCTAAAGTGTGAAAGTTGTTCCCCGAGCGCAAATCTTACTCAGGCAGGATGAGTTGCTATCTGATCCTGACACTGCCTTCACCCAGACCTTCTGCTTCCTTCTGAGCAATGTTTCCCAAAGCAACTGAGTAAAACAGTTACAGAAAAGTCAGGAGAAAGAGCACTTCTAAGAAGCAGCTCCCATGATCAACACTTCCATTTCTGTTGTATTTCATCTTCTTTTTTTTGGGGGGGGGGGCATCACCGCCCTCAGGTGGTGGGAGTAGGAGGCCCAGCCTTTGCTCCATGGAGCTGGAATCGAACCTCCATCCCAGTGGGCCGCAGTCCCGTGCACAACCACTACGCCACCGGGGCTCAGTCCGTATTTCATCTTCTTAATGGATTTCCTCTATATGTTTTCTTGTAGGGGTGCAGGGAATGTGCTCCTCTACCTCTCTGTGTCACTGCACTCCTTAGTCCTTCAGCCTTCCTTGAGGCTCCTGACCTTTATCATCCTCCCCAGCTACCCTACCTGGCTCCCCAGGGTGTCACAATCCTCAAATGCCCAATGCTTCCGTGACTGTAACCTTGGCAGCCCGCGCTGCAGTTGGCTAGGCAGGGGTCCCAGAAAGGAGGTTAGAAACGAGAAAACAAGCCTTCCACGTCTGTGTCAAAAAGAAGTGTCATTTTCTTAGTGGGCCTAAGCAAGCCCTCTGGGCGCTGGCATACACACATGTGCATGTTCTAATCACAGAATGTAGGGTACTGTCCTTTTGATTCTAATCAACTGCCTCTGATCCTGTTTCTTTCAACCAGCTACTTCTCACAAATCCTCAGAAACACAGTATAAAAAGAAAGAGGAAGACAAGAAAAGGAGGAAAAAAGGTTGGGACCCGAGGCAGTTAACTGTCCTTCTTTAGTGGGAAGACAGGCACCCTGGTGGCATGGTGGTTACACACTGGACTACGAATCACAAAGTCAGTTGCTTGAAACCACTAACCACTGTGAAAGAGAAAGATGAGGCTTTCTATCCCTGTAAAGAGTCTCAGGAACTCACAGGGGCACATCCACCCTGTCCTATAGGGTTTCTGTGACTTGCTCCATGGCATGAGTGGGGAGGAAGTCACGGGCAGTAAGATGTTCTACCAGGAAAGCCAGTGGGATTTCCAACAGGCTCAACAGAAATGGGAAAGAGATGACTATCCACACACAGCTGCGGAACCAGAACACATTTTCAGAGGTGAAAGAAAAACAGAGTTTATAGCAATTCAAACATGTAGACATTCAAATCTAGCTGAATTTCTGGTCTATTCCTAAAGCCCCAAGAACAGGAGATGCAGTAACTTTATGGCAGTTTTTAAAAACTGGGCTGAGCCCCGGTGGCGTAGTGGTTGTGTGCGGAACTGCGGCCCACAGGGTTGGCGGTTCAATTCTAGCAGCAGCAAGACTGGGCCTCCTACTCCCATCAGGAGGCAGTGATGCCATATATCTATATCTATATATCCACAATATTATATATATATATATATACATATATGTATTTGGGCATCACTGTTCTCCGGGGTTGGGAGTAGGAGGCCCAGCCCCACTGCTGGAATTGAACCTCGGTCCTAGTGGGCCGCAGTCCCCCGCACAACCACTACGCCACTACGCCACTACGCTCAGCCCTATGTTATATATTTATATACCCACAATATGTTTATACACACACACACACACACACAATTTGTATAAGATGGTTTTTGAAAACCCAGCAGTGTGTGTACAGGAAGAACGCTCTCCAAAAAATTCCTCCATGGCCAAGGAGGTACTCACCGAGGCGGCTGGCTTGGCTGGTGCTGACTGAACAGTGCACATCGCAGTCCGAGGCACAGTCTCTCCCACGGGAGCCGGGGTGGGCTCTTTAGCTCCCTTTAGAAAGAAGTAGGCACTTTGAGTAATTGCATCACTAACTGGTTAGTGTAGCACGGAACAGTGGGGCACCAACAATGCCCTTGGTGACTAGGCGTCTCTGAAATGTCTCGGGATTTGCTGAGCAGCAAAGCAGTCAAGGCACAATGGAGACTCTTCAGCTACCATGATGTTATGTAGGTTCACCTTTCACCTGCGGTGGATTCCCTAGCCTCTCTGACATCCCTCCCCATGTTTGTCAGATGAGAACAACGCGGGGACCTATGTAAGCACATGAGGAACATGCAGCTGTGCTTTGAAAAGTACTCCGGAAGACAGCTCCACAGATTTCGCAATGATTGCTACTGTCTGTCAGTAAACAGTATGATAAATAACAAAATAATATATCAATTATATTGTACAATACATATTTTATGTTCCTGTTCCAGAGCCAATCGCTTTATAACTTGCCCCAAGTCAAGGTTCTCATCATACTCTCCTAGGCTCAGGTCATCATGGGAACTTGTTAGAAGAAGCACAAGTTCTTGAGAGGCCTACAACAAAGTCCTCCAACAGAAATGCTGCCGGTGGAGGCAGTAAGGTGTTAGTAAGCCCTCTAGGTGATTCTGATTTATGTTAAAATCTGAGAATCACCCCCATTCTCTTATTCAGCCAATTTTGACCCAAACATTGTACCAGAACCAAGGAGTCAGAAGCGCCTTCAATGTGAGGCAGGTGAGCTTCATCTCACAGACTCTGGGCATGGTAACAGGAGGGGCCAGCTCCCAGAGAGGCCCCCCTGTGGTCAGGCAGGGCCAGGGAACATGAGGAAGGCCCTCCATGAGCTGCCCTGGCCTGGGGCCTGCCCTCAGGGGCTCAAACCACCATTGTGAAGATGCCTCCACGCCTGGAAGGCAGTTAGCCCCCCCCAAGAACCAAGAACCAGCCCCCACTCCCCCATCTGCACAAGGTACTCGGCAGACACGCAGTCGGGGGAGGCCGTCTGCTCGCCAGCAGTCACCATTGACTGGTATAAATACTGGGGTGGAGATGCGCCAACATTTAGGTGTAACCAGGCTGTTGGAGACAGGACAGACCTCAGCTCTGTGACATTCTGGCTACCAGACGTGGGAAAGGTAGTGGGTGTGACTTGGGAGGGGGGAAAGCAAATCAAGGAGTCCAGGCTTTTGTAGCGTCTTAGAGGATGCGTAGGACTTTAGCTGATCCACATGGAGGAAGAAGGGGGATTCGCAGCAGATGGAGCATCACGAGGAAGGCCGAGGAACATCACAGTGCTTACTGTACAGGCAAGACGGGGCAGGCAGACAGCCGGCAAAAGAAGGTGCTGCCCAAGCATGAGTCACAACTTCTAGTTTTCCTTGGAAGGGGGATCTCCTGGGGTGGAAGACGCACATGACTACAACTGTGCTTGAGAGAAGGTCACTCTGGGGGACATACAGGATGGAGAGTGGGAAGGCAGAGTGGCCATTGTGATCCTGAGGCGAGAGACATTGGCACTTTCCAGCCAGTCCCAGAGGCAGGGCCAGAAGGAAAGGACATACAAGTGTTTCAAGTAGGACAATGACAGGACGTGGCCTCCGGTTTGAGGGGAAGCAGATTAAAGGAGCGTTTAAATCGCAGGGTCAGCTGGGGAAAGGGCGGTCCTGCAGAGAAGCCAAGAGAAAGAGCAGCAAAAGGATGACCCGAAGGGCTTCTTAATCAACCACACCGTGCCTGCAAGGGCTGGGCCTCATGTGATGAGGATGATACAAAAAACGATTTTTAAACATTCCCTTCCCCCACCCCAAATTAGAGATGCATTTTTGGAAACATACTTCTGCTTTTTTAGCTGGTGTGGGTGGTTTTTCTTTACTTTTAGAGGGTTCAAAATCTTCAGACAGTTCATCAAGGAGTTCTGATTCACTCAGGAGCTGCATTTGGAGAAAAAGTGTACAATGAGAAGTGACTAATGTTAGGTAATAATAAAAAAGTTGAAAAACATTTTGTTAACATCTAGTACATATCTTTGGATTGAAAACCCAAAGCACGTTTATATGTGTCCCAAAACACCTTTGCCTCTGCCCACACATTTGAATAAGTAGCTAGTTGAAAATGAGGGCTATTTTTCACTCCTCAGCCTAAGATAACAATGCCATGGAACAACTGAGCATGACTACCCACTCAATCCCACAGAAGCATTCATGGTTTATATCATCACTCCCAGAGCAGCTCTGGTGCTGTAGGGGTTGCGCGTTGGGTGGCTAATCATAAGGTCAGTGGTTCTAAACCACCAGCTGCTCCACAGGAGACAGACAGGGCTTTCTACTCCTTGTTAAGAGTCTTGGAAACCCACAGAGGCAGTTCTGCCTGGTAGGCTTGGTAGATGTTGGTATCAGCTTGAGGGCAGTGAGCACAGTCCAACCTCTGTCTAGAATCAAACTCAGAACTTTCTTCTTCAAATAGCATAGTGCATCCTTCCCGATGATGATCTGTGTGGTAGGTTTCTGGTGGGAATTTTGTTTTCGCTTTCCTGTGCTTCTTAGTGACATCCCTTCTGAATAAGCTGGAAGTAGTGGAGAACCTACTCCTTTCCTGTGCTCTTGGCAGCTGAGTTTTACCACCTTTGGTCTTTCACATGGAGGTCTTGCCTAATCACAGAGGAGCATGACGGCTCAGAATCTGTGCCAGTGTGGATGGTTTATGTTCTGAGGCCCGGCACTGCTGTTTCCTAGTCAAATGGGTAATCTCCTTAACCTCTAGGTGTCTCAGCTTCCTGGCCTCCAGAAAGGGATGAACAAGGTGTCTTCTTCACTCTGGGAGGACCACAGAGCACTCGTCACAGTGCCATGGCACACACAGCATGTGATGAGGCGTGTTACTAACTGTGTTATCCTAACAGGTCATTAAGACGGCTGTCACCCACACAAGGCACAACAGAGATGCTCCACTGGGCTAAGGACATCGAGTTTTAGAGCCACCTTGCCATCAACAACTGATGTTCAATGGTTTTAGGCAGGCTAGGGATAATGCATGAGGAATACAATTGTGCAGACTGTTTATAGAGATGTCAGCCAAGTGCTACTGTCAGAAGTTTCCATGTCTGTCTCCATAGCAAAATATGGCCTGCAAAAAATATTCCATCTATGCTTCTCACCAGTTGTTTTTCACAAATCAGATAAAATGTCTTGCCTAACCTTTGCTTTTTCTTCAGGCTCTGGCAATAGTGGTTTTCCATCTTTGTCCTGTAAATGAAAATGAACAGTTACTAGAAATAAGTATTGTGTTTTTGTGTCACAGGTGGCCGGTTTGGGCTCGATGGGCCAAACATAAGAACAGACAGGAGGGTGGCGCACGGCCAGACAGTGACATAGCCCACAGGGTCCCTGGGTGTCAGCACAGGGTCCCTGACGGCACCCACCCATGTCTGCCACCACCGCCGCCGCCGCCACCACCACCCAGAATGTGGGGAGTCTCAGGACACGCGGAGGGAATTTGTTTTCACTCTTGCTTTCAAGTGAGCTTGTGGTTCACATTTGCCATGTTTGTATGCATGAGGATAAGGAATTGGTATGAGTACACGTATCCAACAAGATGTTTTTGCTGATTGGCTTCTATGGACCATTAAGTAGATACTGCTGATAAGATTTTACTAAATGTGTTGTAACTTATAAGTTACTCAAAAAAGACAGTTTCCATCCACTGAAAAGGGCAATGAGAAAAACAAATTATTTGGCAAGAAAGATGCAGCTATCTTAATGAAAGGTTAAAATAGAAGAATAAATAACATAAGGGGTAAGGGGATGAATATCATCTCTAAAATAGTGGCCAGTTTTCAGATATGAAGTTTTACAGCCCAAAGTATTTATAGAAACGAAACTTCTTATATAGCCACCAAGAGTCATTTAAGAGTCATAACAAGGTTCCATTGTGTTTATACATTTCAAACATAATTAAAAACTATCATGACAAAAGTTAGTGCAATACCCTCAAATCAAACCAAAGCCACTAGCAAAATGAGCTTCACTGAGGAGCAGTCAGCTGCTCTCAGAACCCCTGCAGGTCCAGTGGTTCGGTACTCAGCCACTGGCCGGAGGTCAGCCATTCCACCCTAGTCCCTCCAGGGGAGAAAAGACCTGTGGGTCTGAGTTAGAAGCTCTGCAGGTCAGTCCTGTCTGTCCTCGTGGGTCACTCACTATGAGCTGGAAGCCGCTCAGTGACAATAGGCTTGAGTTTGGCATAAAGAGTTGAACATTCATGTCCACTATTAGAAGATTTATCAAGCTGTAAGCCATAGGACAGGCAAAGGGAAACTCAGTCCTAAATTGGTCCTTCTGCTTTAAAGGTAATGTTAACATCTATGTCCATCACAGTCAATCGATGAACTAGTGTGTCTGTGAGGAGTTTCACGGCTACCTAGGAACTCAGGCAGATACACACGCTCTGTCGTCAGTTGACCTTAACTGTCGTAGGCAGAGAGGGCGTCAGAGCTTTCAGAGCTGATGCCTGACCCCTGACGGACACATGCTCAGGACCAAGCGCACGGACATGACAACACACAATACGAATGCACATGCTGCCGCCTCGGAGCACAGTGGCGAAGATGTACCGTGGCTGGTTTCAGTCTGAACTCCGATGGTACTGTTTCTTCATCTTCGCCACACTTCTTTAGTCTTTCCTCTTTGGCTTTTGCCTGATAGAAGGGAGACAAAAGAAAAGCATGATCACTTGGAAAATGCATATGAGAAGAAATGACAGAATTTCCTCCTGTGCTTCACAGGTTCGTAGAGAAGATCGATTCAGAGAAAAGGTGGCAAAGAGCAGTGTGGACCAGCTGAGAAAAAATGAAGAGAGACTTCCTGCTTTCTGCGCTCCCCATGCTCTGTGATCTGGGGAAGAAGTGTTTCTCCAGCTTGGCTTATTTAGCTGTAAAAGGGGACTATTAGTAAACCTTATTATTAATAGATAATGATTACCAGTCAGCTGCTAAGAGGAAGACTGACAGTTCAAACCTACCAGCTGCTAGGTGCATAAAAGACCTGACAATTGGGCTGTGCCCCAATGGCGTAGTGGTTGAATGTGGGACTGCGGCCCACTAGGTTGGTGGTTCAAATCCAGCAGCAGCTCTCCAGGAGCAAAGACTGGGCCTCCTACTCCCACCAGAGGGCAGTGATGCCCCCCTCTAAAAAATCCCTAATAATAATAATAACAATAATAATAAAAAGACCTGACAATCGGGTCCTGTAAAGACTGCACGCTGGGGACCCTCCCGGTCACTCTGAGTCTGTCTGATGGGGGCCCCAGGAGGCAGTATCACATCAATGCTCCTGGCTTAGCTCAGTGACTTGAAGGATCTCCAGAGAAAACAAAAGAGCCTCTGCACCGAAGTCCGGTGCAGTAATGTTAACGGCCTTTCCCTGCCCCGGTGGCACAGTGGTTATGAGCTGGGCTGCTTACCACAAGGTCAGCAGTTCAAAACCACTCGCTGTTCCAAGGGAGAAAGACAGGGCTTTCTACTCCTGTAAAGAGTTACAATCTTGAACACTCGCAGGTGCAGTCCTACCCTATCCTGTAGGGTTGCTATCAGCGTGAATTGACTCGATGGCAGTAGTTTGGTGTGGGGTTACCATTGACGCTATTCACTAAGGAATGCTTACTGCCAAGTCTATTCCAACCCATATCCCCCCACAGGGCAGAGTGGAACTGGTGCTGTGGGTTTCCTAGACTGCCATTCTTTATGGGAGTAGAAAGTCTCATCTTATTCCCACGGAGCAGCAGATGGTTTTGAATGAATGACCCTGAGATTAGCAGCCCAATGCAGAACTCACCATGTGACCAAGGCCCCTAAGGAATAAGAGGAAAGAGGGCTGGGGGGACCCACCCAATTCTCCTGAGTGTTCAGCCCAGTTCAGAAAGGAGGAAAACATCCCTTCACAAATCTTGGCTGCTCTATGGCTAACGAGTTTGACCTTGCTTGTAAAGACTCCTCTCAATCGCACAGTAGTGGTCCATGGACAAAAATATGCGTTACAGAGAAAATTGCAGCTCTGCAGTTAATTACGAGGAGTCCTGCTGGTGCAAGGGGCCCTGGTGACAGAGTGGATTATGTGTTACACTGCAAACCATAAAGTCAACAGTTCAAGACTACCAGCTGCTTGGAGGGAGAAGGACGAGACTTTCTATTCTTGTAAAGAGTTACGGTCTAGGAAATCCACGTGGGCAGCTCTAGCCTGATCTCCGGAGTCACTCTGACCCAGCACTGACTTCATGGCTGTGTACTGTTAATCCCTGGCCTTCCAGATTGTAAGATTTGCATCTAAGCTTCTCAAGCAATCATAGAGTTCAATGACATAGAATATTCTGTACCTATACTAAAGAATACATTTAAATCATAAGCTAAGGAACTTATGTGCCTAAGGTAGTGGGAATTCACACGCATCCAGCACACTTCAATTTATTTCACAGCCTGTGACAGTGGCTCTCAGGTGGTTGCTAGAACTGATCTAACTATGATGACACTATAGTTAAGAGCTCAGCTGCTCACTGAAAAGCCAGCCACTTGAACCCACCAGCCACAGGGTGAGAAAAAGACCTGTCAGTCTGCTCCCACCTCAGCCTAGAGCCCACTATCAGGCAGCCTCCCCTCACCGGCAGGATCCCTGCGAGTTAGGTGGTCTCTATGGCACAAAGTTACACTGACTCATCAGTTAATTGATTAATGCATTTACAGAAATGATGATGCCCTTTAACGTGCCAGGTACTGCTTTAGGCTTTGCAATTGTACTTCTCTTCCTCTAGATCTCTGAAAGAGAGGAAACAATTTCCAATTGTATTCTCTTCCATCATGTTGGGCAAGTCCTACCAAGTAGTAGAAATCTCCAATCCAGGGATTTGTCAGGTTTCCAGGCCCATCTGAGAGCCTTCATGGAAACAGGCACCCCCCTGGACAGTGTACGCACCACTAGACTCAGGCTTGTGGGCACGGGAGTGACATGCACAGCGAGAGTCTTTCTTTTCCTTGTTTATCTCGGGATCCTTCAAGGCCCTGCCCTGAGACTTGAGGCACTGAGAAAGCGTCTTCTGCCTTGAGACAAAGCTCCACTAAGCCATCCCATCTAAAACACAGGATAGAAATCTACTGCAGATTCGCTGACAAAGTAAACATCTCTGCCTCTTGGCTCTGAAGCATCCTATAGCTTTTCCACAGAAAATCGTCTCATGTGGAATGTGCTAGAGTGTTGGTGGACGCCTATAGGTCAGTACCAGCCTTTGTGAGCTGTTTCCTGGCAGCAGACTGTTGTCAGGTATGAAGATTCCGCTGGACAAGCCAGAGACCTGGGGACTCCCCCTAACAAGTCATCCTATGTTGAATGCCATGGCAAAGGAAACCCTTTGGGACACCAGGGTGGAAGAGACTGTCAGGCTATCTGCTGCTCTGAGCTTTTCCGGAGGAACTTTCACGTGTCCCGCCACCTTTCTATGTATCCCCAAACTAGTCACTAGGGCTTTACAGGCTCTTCTGGATCACTTGGTTTACATTTACTGAGCTGATATCAGTTCCTTTGAGAGTCTTTTTGCCCCAGAACTTAGGTTTCCACAGGTATGATCATCTTTAACCACCTTAATCCTCTGGAAGGAGCCTGTGTTCAACTTGCTTGAGGCTCTGTCCGCCCTCCTGACTTTGCCACAATCCCTCGCTCTGTCCTGGGACCCTAACGCTTGCCCTTCGCTAGCCCAGGCAGGTCCGCGTCCCACAGGGCTCTCAGGAGCATTGTATTTCCCCCATACATTACTTGGTCTGGGAGGAGCAGGGCAGCTGCTTCTCCTGATCCTTTGTGTTCATCCTCCCGAAGCCTCTCTTGCCACACCGTTACTGGCAAGCCTTCCAGGAAAGTGGAAGAGAGAAACTGGCCCATTTGGACCAGGGCAATTCCAGGGACTGCAGGCTCGGGGAGAGCTTGCTGGATGTCTGAGAGAATCACTCTCCCTGACGACTCAGACCCAGGAAGTGACAACAGAGATCGGGGCATTGTGACAGCACCACCTATGAGCACTCTTCCTCCAGGCAGCAAGGGTGGGGTCTCGAAGGGTTCCGCCACCCTCCCCCCACCCCCCCAGCTTCTACTGCCCACTACTAACCTGTCCTATCCTCAGGACAACACTCTGTGTCCCTTCCCCATGTCCCCACCATGGCCTCCCAAAGTCTGTTCTCTACCCAAATATACATCATTATATATCACATACAATTATCACTACAGATATAAGATATGGGGAAAAAGACTGGCCTTTCCATTCCTGTAATCAGTGACAGTCCCGGAAACCCACAGAGGATCACTCAGAGTCAGCAACGATCGAATGGCAGTGAGTTTGCTTTTGAGATGTCATGTACCGCCTAAGACGACGACTTCTTGTACCAAACCTAAGCTTGCTCTGCCTAAAAAGGCATGCTAAGATCTGGAAGTAATGCTACTCGATTTTATCACGATTTGACTCATATTTTAACATCCTTCCATGTAATAAAAGAGCGACCTCCTATCACCTACCTCCACCTCCACCTCTCTGTACACACAAGGAGCACCCAGAAACCTTCTAAAGCATCACTATCCCATTTCCATGCGAGCAGACACACCTTTCTGTGTTTCAATAGGCCACCGACAGCAAGTTATCTTGTTCAGTCGTTGAGTCAGTCAGGCTTTGGCCAAGGAGACCGCGGTTTTTAAAAAATATTAGAACACTACAAGTTTTACCACACAAAGACTCAAAGAGTCTTCTCAGTTGCTGATGACCGAGTAATAACTCTCTGTCGTCACCAGACGCTGAGTGTAAGACGCCGAGCAGGGCATTCAAATCTCCGATAGGGATTGTGTAAGAAGGGTCTACCACAGGCACAAAACATGTCAGCCCTGTAACCTGCCCACTGTCGTCACTCCATGCACAGTACCTCGTCAACTTCCTTAAGTGAGCTCAGGTCCAGCTCGGGCTCTGATTTCCGGGTTCCCAGCGAAGCAGACAGGGCATCAAGTGCTTGATCACTCATTGTAGCCTGTGAAAAATTAAAAATGCGTGGCTTTAAAACAGACTGTTTCCTCAAATCCAACAATCTTTTTCCCTATCAATGAAATATGCATTTTAAATGGATGACATGAATTCTCCTGTGGGGAAATATTTTTAGGAAGAAGTTTTTGAAAAGCTAGGCAAAAAAACAAAAACCAAAAAACCCAGAACTTACCGGTGTGCGATAACTAGGGCAGAGACAGATATTTACATTACCAGTATGCACAGAGGCAAATGTCTCCCCTTCTTCAGCAAGCAGAATTGTGACTCCACAGTCTTTTATCGGAATAAAAGCTCCAGGTCATAGCCTCTCACCATCCTGTTCTTCTAAAACAGCATTTTCTAAAAACGTTTCTCTGAAAGCCCCTCCTGACAGCCTTGCTGGCTTGCACACGGGCCGCGCCTGGGCAGCAGGACACGGAGCCTGGCTGGTGGCTGTGGGGCCTCCCACTCCCAGGGTGTGGTGCTCCTAACTGCACCCAGCCCGCCTGATAAAGCAAACTGCCCGCACACGCAGGGGCGAGGCCGCCTCTGCTCCCCATCAGCAGGCTGCGGTCTCTACAGCCCCCAGAATGAAGCCGTCACCGTGTAGTCTGACACCTCTCAGAACAGTTCACACTCCTGGCTGCTACTTGAAAGGTGAGTGCTTCAAATCCACCTGGCAGCTCCTTGAAGAGCGGCCCGGAGACCTAAAAACCCAGAGTCACTGAAAATCTAAAACCCAAAGGCCTGTCGCCGACCGTCAGGGGAAGCCCAGCTCTCCTCTGTACCACAGCCAATGAAAGGCAGGCGGTCTCCTGGACATGGCTCACAGCAGATGCTGTTGCCTGGTGCCCTTGTGTGGGTTCCAACCCAGAGGCACCCCCACCCCCCACCACCGTGTCCCGCACAGCAGAGGGGACACGGCCGGGTCCTGGGCCATCCTCACTGGAGGAGTGGTCAGCCCCGAATGTCCGAGGCAGAGGAAGACACGCAGGGGATTGCAAGAGTTAAGGACCACCAAGGTGAACACTATGTACACACACACATACACACACACACACAGTGGCAAACATAGTTAACAGCACCCCACCAGGGAGCCCCAGATGTAGGCCCCTGCAGAAAATCAAAGGCTGAAGATCTGAAACGACAAAGTACAATTCCTCGGGTTTCCCACCCTCCCTCTGGGTACTCAAAGACACAAAGAGTCTCAGGAAATGGTCTGGCTTCCCCACCACAAAGACCATGCTGAAATCATGCTTGATCCTTGACAGACCACCCAGGGCCGGCTGGACAGATGGGCTCCCAGCCGAAGTGGGCAGATCTGCCCTAGGAGAGCCCCGCTGCCCGGGAAGCCAGGAGTCACACCTACCTCCTCCACTTTTCTCTTCTTCTCGTGGGGCGGGGCAGCGCTTTTGACGACTCCGGCTGCCTGCACTTTCAAAACCTTTCCTGTGGATTCCTGAAGAGTAAAATAACAACCATCAGACGGACATGAAAAAGACAGAGCTCTAATCACTAATCACAACTGAAACCAGAGCGAGTTCCCCGGTTTCCCACACCACTCGCCCTGCGCAGCTAATGCACTGAAAGCCATACCTCTGTTTCAGCTGTCTTCCCACCGCTTCCGGCAGGAGGGGAGCTGCAGGTGAAGTCGGAAGACAGGGCGTCTATGGCATCATCGGGCCCCAAGGGTTTCTAAAGACACAGGGACTGACTGTAGGTTCATTCAAGTGCAAGACCAGGTTCTAAGGCCAGCTAGTTAAGGATGCATTGACTTTCACAATCCCTTTATTACCAAACCAGATATGTCGATGGGAGAAGTCAGATAAAAGCCCATTGTTTAGAAACACAAAAAGCAAACTCACCGCCAAGTTGCATCCATTCCAACTCATGTTGACCCCTATGGGTCTCTGAAGCAACAGTTCTCAGGAGAACTGAGAAAGTCTCGTTTTTCCCCGGAGGAGCATCTTGTGCTTTTGAACTGCTGGCCTTGCAGTTAGGAGCTCAGCATTTAACCTTATGCCACGAGGTTTTCATAGTGTTTGGAAAGGGTGGCTATTCACGAAGTATTACCCATGTTTTAAGGCATCATGCTGTGACTCAATAGGTAGGACCTGGTTGACTTGTCCCTATGGGTTTCTGAGACTACGGTGTTTTTTTTTTCATTAAAAGATCATTTTGGGGCTGAGCCCTGGTGGTGTAGTGGTTGTGCGCGGGACTGCGGCCCACTGGGATGGAGGTTCAATTCCAGCAGCGGCTCCACAGGAGCAAAGGCTGGGCCTCCTATTCTCACCACCAGAGGGCAGTGATGCCCAAAAAACAAAAACAAACCAAACCAAAACAAAAAAAAGATCAGTTAGTTGGGGGCACTTAGAACTCTTCTAACAATCCACACATCAATTATATCAAGCATACTTGTCCATAGGTTGCCGTCCCTTTTCTAAACTTTTACTTTCGAGTGAGACCTTCGTCTCAGCTGCTCTTTTTTCCCTCCCCCCTCCACCTCTGTGACCCCCTGATAAATCATACATTATTATTATTTTCATATCTTATACTGACCGCTGTCTCCCTCCACCTTGGTTTCTGTTGTTCACCCCGCTGCCCTGGGGTAGTGGTTATGTAGCAACAAAGTCTCGTCTTTCTCGAAAGGAGGGGTTTTAGACTGCTGACTTGGGGCTAGCAGCCCAATGTGTACGAGCTGGAAGCGAACCAGTGGCGGTGAGTTTGTGTTTGGGAAGGTAGTGCATATGCTAGGATACGCTTCTGCTAATTTTGGTAATACTGGTTTTATGCTTATGCTTTCTTTGCTCCGGTCGTCTACCCACTAACAAAACTCTGTATGAAACTAAGACACCCTGCACACCCACCTCCTTTCACTGAACAGACCGGAATTGCATGTACGGAAATAGATATGTGAATATAGCAGTAGTTGGTTCAAAGATATCAAAGTGTGGGGCAGAAATTAGATGGTGACTGGTTATCAGATGAAATGGCATCTGATGACTTATAGGCTTGTCTCTAAAAAAGCAGCCATGTAGTGAGATGTCAACTAAGTCCACAAGGAAGACCACACCAACATCAGTGACTGAAGGACTGCAAATCAAATAACATGAAGTCAAAGGAAGGAAGAGTGTCAGAGCCTAAATGTGAGAATCCAGTTTGCAGAAGGCAAGGAAAGGCAGTGAGCGCCCAGGGCACATCTGTGGAAATGGCATAGGAAATAAGGCTCAGGTGATCTCCCTTGACCTAACAGAAGGAGAGCAGGAAGGTGGTTATTACCCAGAGTGCATTGGGGAGATGACTGAAGAAGAGCAAAGGGCTAAACCTGCCTTGAACAGTTAAAACTGTGTCAGCTGATCCCCCTCTGGTGCACCCTAAGCCTGACCTGGTTTTCAATGTTTTCTGTTTATTTTGGTTTTGTCTGTTCATATTGGGGTCTATCTCAGTTATGCTATGCCACTGAGGTCATCGTCTTGAATTTGTGTTATATGGTTTTTTGGTTTTAGTTTATGGCACCCAGGATCGATGAACCTATAGAGACAGCAAATAGAATAATGGATCCTGGGTGTGTGTGTGTGTGGCGGGGGGGTGTACAGAGGGGTGGCACGTGAAGGGGAGCTGGTATCAAGGAGTTCAAGAAGGAAGAGAATACTTTGAACTGATTGTGGTAGCAACTGTACAGTACTGCTGGATGTGATTGAACTATGGAACAATATATTATCTGTACTAGCTCCAAATAAAGTGGTTTTGGGGGAAAAAGATATAAAGTATGTTATTAGACTTTAGAAAGCAGCTATGCAAACTTACCCCAGAGTCTGCAGGGGGATGCATGAGTCCGTCAGTTTTCTGAAACAAATATTAATTGAACGATGTGAAGAAGGCATCGATTTTTCTTTTTCCCATGCACCAGTGACTGGACTGAGGGGGCTGCTGAAACAAGCAGCCCCTGCGTACATCAAGGAATTGCTCTGGCCCCTTCCACCCACTGGGAAGCTGTACCTGAACCACGGCACCCAGGCACCACTCTTCCACATGATGCCCCAGGATAAAAAAAGTGTACTGCATGATGCCTTTTCACGTGTGAACACAATGACAGCTTCATGGGCCCCATTCAATTGTGTAAATTCAACAAATTATGGAGACGAATGTTTGAATTTAAAAATTATATTCTAAAATGATAAAGTGAGATAAAAGTAGGTAAATACTTGACTTACAGCCAAAAGTTCCCTGTACTTTGGAGGAATTGTAACTTCTCTTTTCCCCAATTCTTCTATGTATCTGGAACTCATGGGATCCTGGAAAACACACACACACACACACACACACACACACACACAAAGGATATTTATTATTAATTATTTGAGATGCTATGTGCACATTCTGAAGCCCAAATTTGAAACCACTGTCAATTTATGAAACAAGGGAGGTGAAATATAAATTAAGAAGCCAATAATTGCAATAACCCTGAAATTTATATATTCTGCTTAGTTAATTGGCTTAGCCCATATGTCATATTAGAAAATATTCAAGATATTGCACTAAAGTTTGCCTCTTATATTTGTATATTTTATTTTAAAATGCTATTGTGTTACATTTCAAATATGTACAAAATGATAGCTAATAATAATAATGACTTTCTGTAAAGCCCAATGGCAGCTCTCTCAGAGCTATAGCTGTTTATTATGTCATTTCTAAATGAAACAAACTCAGACAGACCAACAGAATGGGTGCCTCCTGCTGAGTCCTCTCCCCTCTCATCCTTTCCTTGTGACTAGAGGTAGCCATTGTCCTGAGTTTCAAGTTTTTCATTATCCACCTACTTAAAGTTAACATTTTAAGCAGCAATTAACACCGGCAGGCATCCATATACAATATTTAGCATTATTTTACATATTTTTAAATGTTGTACAGTGTTATAATCGACATATCATTCTGTACTACAATATTTTTATACAAAGTGGCATTATTGAAATGCATCTACGTTGATATGTGACTACTACTTTTGAATTCCTCTAAAGTCTTCCATTCTATTATTATCCTGTATCTTGTTGATGAATACGATTGTTTTGAAATATCTCTCTGGTTTTCACACCAACTCCTTGTGCAGGTGGATGGGCGAAGCTCCCTCCAGGGAATTTCCATAGACCTGGAACTTCTGGTTGAAGTGCACATATGTATCTTCAACTCCCAGCAGCTGCAGGTGAGTTGTCTGCCTGTCACACTTCTGCCCACCTGATAATTGTCAGGTGGTATCTATCCATGACTCAACATTTTCTGAATTACTACAGAGACTCTCATTTTGTTTGATTATTGGTCAATCAGGCTTTGTGCTACTTTTCCATCAGGTTATCTTTTTCTCCCTGTCCTTTAAGATTTCTTTATATAGTCTGGAAACAACGATTTATTATTTCCTTTGCAAATATTTTCTTCCAGGTTGTGTCTTGTCTTTATTTCTAGAACTCCCAAGAAACATATGACTTTCTTGAGGGGGTAGGAATGAAGTAAGAGCAGCTAGTACCTGGACCTCAAAGTCAATCTAGGGCAGAGGAGAAGGCTTGATGAGCCAACGGGCTATATCCCAGGGCCGCTCTCCATGCAGACGAGCAGCAGCCATTTGCTGAATCAATGTAATAACAGCAGCTACGAAAGCGCACTATGTTCACTGCCCAAACTAAGTTTGAGTTGCTATTATCGATGGCGTTTTACAGGACAGAGTAGAACTGCCTGTAGTTTTCCAAGGCTATAAATTTTTACAGAAATAGAGGGCCTCATCTTTCCTCAGCAGAGCCATTGGTAAGTTTGAACTGCTGATGCCAATGATCAGCAGTCTAGTATGGAACCCAATTTGAACCATGAGTTGGAATCAACTCAATGGCAGTGAATTTCTTGAAAAACAGACACCGGTATCAACCTCTGTGTGTCCAAGGCACACTGCTCTCCTACCCAATATAGATGAATCTTTACCACTTTCAAGATCGCATACCGAAACTTCTGGTCCAGTGTAGGTTGTATTATTCTCTTCAGTTTCTTCAGGCCCGCCCAAAGTGTCTATTAAGTCATCCAAGGCAGCATCCATGTCTGACTGGAAAAGACAGAGGCATATACATATGCATGTTATATAGATTCCATGCTGGGTTTTTAGACAATGAACCAGTCCACATAGAAAATGCCAAATGCCAGAAGCTCTTCTATACCCAAGTAAAATCTGGTTTCCAATAGACCTTATGACTTAAAATCCCAGAGAACTGTTTCTAAATTGGAAAGACCCAAACCAACATTCATGTAAAAACTGCAATTTCAATTATGCTTACAGGTACTAGCTACAAGAATAAAAATAGACATTCATTAAAGATATAGACCCAACAGTCTCACAGTAAAAAAACAAAAACAAAACAAACTCAAACCAAAAACAAGCAATAAACAAACAAACAAAACCACAAAAGAATTATGCCCCTGCTGCTGCCAGCATAAGAGAAAGTGTTGGCAGTTACTGCGTATCAGGCCTTTCCCAGAGTTATGTACAAAGAGCCCAGACTAAACCTCCCGAGGGCTCCAGAAAGCAGCTCTCCAAAGAGCAGCTGCTTCAAAAGTGCTTTGTCTTGGGTTCTTCCACTCCTCGGTGTTCTTGGGCTCATTTGCTTGCTTGAAAATGTTCACAAACCAGAAGTTACTCGGGAAAGAGGTTAAGCTCATGAGAAGGGGGTGGTGGTCTACTCTGCCAGGACGGCTTTCCATCCATCTACTGACTAGAAGAGAGAGAAGGTCAGAAGGCATCCTTTTGAGCGGTCATCTGTATCGGGGAAAACAGCACCGAGGAAACTGCTCTGTCCTTTCACACCAATTACAATGTTGGTTCACAAAGTATTTGCACCACACAGTTTGGATTTTACGCATACTCTCATGACACCTTGAGCTGCATGTGGACGTGCAGTAATGGAATGTGAGGTCTATTTCTCGGCTTTAGGCTGATTCCTTCCTGAGTTTCAGAACTAGAGTTGCCCACTCTTGTTAACCCTCTCATTAAAGGTGTATTTTCACGAGAGAAACTGGCATGGAAACTGGCACATATATAAAAAATTACACTACCAAGGGGCTTCAAAAGGTTTGTGGAAAATGGGATTGCTTTCCATGAACTTTCTGACTAGTATAAAACGTTACACTTAGCATGTGAGGAAACTACTTTTTTATGGAAATTACTTGTTTATTCATGAGCACTTTAATTCTAGTCTAATCAGCTTGAAATAGTAGTTCTTTGCATCAGTCCCTCAGCTTCTCTGTGCATAAAAAGTCCGCGCATAATAAACACAATACACCGCACACATCCTTAGGAAGGGGCGGGGCGTCACACCTGGGCAGGCGGTTTACTCGGCTTGGAGTCCACTGGTACGGCTGGTGTGGGTGATTTATTTTCTTCTTTCTAGTTGGGGTTTAGAAAGAAATCACTTGATAACATTCAAGATTATTTATAAAGAAATTCATTACACCATTCACAACATGGGTCATACACCAAGTACCTGCTGTCTACCAGTCACTGTTCTGTATGTTTTTCAGGCATTTTCAGATATTATCAAGAAATGATTTCCCTTAGTAACATGAAAAGCAAGGCTCGGAGAAGTTACACAACTCTCCCTAAGTCACCCCGTAAGGGATATGTACACTGCTGGCCCCCAAGACTGTCTCGTCTCTTCACTCTTCCTTATTTACTCTTCCAGGGCCCAGAGTCAGTCTTTGCAACCTCCATGAATTCTGGCACCAGGCTCCGTCTCGTATTTTAGCTGCTGCTCTCTGCACCACTCCCCAAGATCTCCATATCCCAACTGGTGCTTGGTGTATCATCATTAAGTTCCCTATCACGAGTTTCCTTCCAGCATTGCTTGAGCGTTCTTGCAAGGGCTGTCAATATACTCTTCCTCCCCTTTTCCACCGCTTCACCCAGACACAAACTGGAGCCACCTCTCCTGGCAGCATCCTGATGGAGTTCCATCCAGATTCTAGGATGACTTCTTCCCAGCTATGTCTGCCCTTCTACCTTGTCCTCATCTCTGTGATGCTCTCTGGTAAGCGTGGTACTGCAGACTGTACAGTAGCAAGTCAAACCCATCAGCTGCTCTACAGGAGAAAGAAGAGGCTGTTTCCTGCCACGAAGATTTACAACTAAGGTGGCTATCCATCAGGGGGTAGGTGGAGGTGGGCCCCAATTAGACATATTCTGCAAATTTCTGTCCGCAGAGGCCCTTCCTGTCTGCAATCACTCTCCAGGCCCCCAGGGATCTGTTTTCAGGGTCTCGAGAACATTCTGTGGGTGCAGTTGTGGAGGGCAAGATATTTGGACTGTCTGCTGGGCAGCAGTGCACGGAGTTGGTAAAGGTCACAGGCTCGGGGTCTAAAACGGGGAGAGAGAGACCGACTGGCCCTTGGGAGGAAGCGTGGTGGTTATGAGTGAGGGAGTGACCACACCGTGGGTGGTTTAAACCACCAACAGCTCTGAGAGAGAAAGCCTGGGCTCTTCCCGCCTGTGATAGGTCACCGTCCCTGGGGGGTCACTCTGAGTTGGCTCTGACTCGATGGCTGTGAGTTCGATTTGGTTTGAGTGTGGGGGCACTTAGGTCTCTTCCCCTGAAGGCTAGCTGTCAGGTCAGTCCGACTCCCACCCTGGGTCATTTCAAATTCATCTCCACTTTTGCACAACCCAGCCCATTCTTCCCTAAACCTGCAGGTTTCCCCTCTGCAATGTCCTGTGCATCACCCCCGTTCTTTACTGCTATTCCAGTTTTCATTCATGGGAAATGGCCAGTCACCAGGAGAGGGTCTCTGACCAGCTGAACACGTTCCTTGTCTTCCACTTCACCCTGGTCCCTCTGGTCTGTGATCCTCCTGGAGGTGAGTTTCCTCCCCGCCACTCCCTCTGTTGTCTCCTCTCCCAGGGCTACCCAGAGGCTGCCACCACTCCCTTCAGCACTACTTCAGCCTGTCTTTCTGGTTTCACAGCAGGCCCCCTCACCCGCCTACTTCCCTCACACTGCACTGCCCTCTGCACCCAGAACACACCTTGATGCATTGAAAGCCCGAGCAATCTTCTAAGGCCCAAACACCTCGACTCCAGTACGCGCTCAAAGCCCTTCAGAATCCCTGGATTCCTCACCAATGGCTTCCTGTGGGGGATCCTCCTTAATCTTCCTTGAATGTCCCACCCACCCAACCCACTGCCACTGACTTGATTCTGACTCTGAGCAACTCTAAGCGTCTCCAAGGTTCTATCTAGTTCATCACCGGGGCACCCAGTCTCTGCTTTCTCCAGTGGAGCAGTTTTTGGGTCTGACCCAAGATGGACCTTGTGGTTGGCAGTTCAAGGCTTACCCAACAGTGCCACCAAGGGGCCTTGGTTTGCATTACATCCCCAGGTATTTTGTCTTCTCTGGAACCTCTAGCTAGACAGGTCTGTGGCTAGTCCAACTTTAGAGACCACTGTTTTAAACACAAGAAACTAAACAACAAAAACAAACAAGGCACGAACTCACTGCCATTAACTCACACAGCCCCTGTGGGTTTCCAAGATGGCAACTGTCTACAGGAGGAAAAAGTCCGGTCTTTCTCCCTCAGAGCTGCTGCTGGTTTTGAACCGCCAAACATGCGGACTACAATTCACTGTGTGACCACTACTGCGCCAGGGCTCCCTTTAGACACATCCCAAAGCCAAACTCACGGCCAGGTCCAGGCAGTGCTGACTCATAGCGACGCCCTGTGGGTTTCTGAGACTGTGACTGTTTATAGAACAGAGGGCTCAGTACAGGCTCTCGAAAATGGGGTGTCTGAGGAAGTCCATATTGTAGGAGAAGGACCAGCGCAGAGTGAAATGATTGACCCCAAGTGCCAGCACACATCACTGCACAGCAGATTCAGCAGAAGCTTCTCTAAATGCTCCTGTTCCTGCTCAGAAGTGCAGGTGGCACTGTGGGCTGCAAAGTCAGAGGCTCAACCCCACCGGCCACGCTGAAGGAGGAAGACGAGGCTACCTCTTCCTGTAGAGATTTATAGTGTGGGAGGGTTGGCAGAAGATGTACTGTATCCTACCTGGAGATCTGTAGTCTCAGAAACTCAAGGGGGGTGGGAGTGGGGGGCAGCTCCACCCTGTCCTACAGGGTCTCGGTGGGTTGGAATCCCTCGGTGGTGGTGAGCTGTGTGCGACTGGAAGGCAGTATGTGGACTGAGGGTCTGATGTGACTCCAGCACTCCCAGGTCCCATGGCTCTTTTATAACGAGCATACAATATCATATAAAGTATGCCTCCGCAGCGGCAGCGAGAGCAATAGCAGTGGAGGTCCCGTCCCGATGGGTAGTGTACAAGTGACTGCTGCAAGAAGGATTTCAAATTGGATACTTCGCTTCAACCAAAAACCAACCCAGGGTCATCGAGTCCTAGAGGACAAGTCCCAATGATCGGTGTCCTACAGGCTAGAGGAGAACTGCTGCCGCCTACTAGGTCTGTAATCATGGAAGCACGTGGCTACATCTTTGACCTGAGGGGTGGCTGCTACATTGGAACCACTGGCCTGGTGGCTAACGGCATGGCAGTCTCCCACAGCACCATGGTTCTCTCTAATCTGGATTAGGACGGTGTGGCCTT
The DNA here is from genome assembly GCA_004026705.1 of Nesogale talazaci. Taxonomy (NCBI): domain Eukaryota; kingdom Metazoa; phylum Chordata; class Mammalia; order Afrosoricida; family Tenrecidae; genus Nesogale; species Nesogale talazaci. The sequence goes on along the minus strand of PVJH01001500.1, from coordinate 34,685 downwards.
GCTCACAGAATCAGAAAGACCCGTTTCAGGGAGATAGGCCATATGCTTCTCCTACACTTCCTTTCCTGGCTTGCCTGTAGGGCACGACCGCCCCCATTGTGAGCACCGGGCTTATACAAGGGGCTTCGAGATGATCGTGGGAAAGGAAGCTGAAGGACAAGGAAAATTCCACCCAAACTTGCTGAAATTCTCTCAGATATAAATGTCCCCCTGACTTCTATCCCCTCCGTTGTCTTTCAGTGACCTATTGCTCTAATTTCTGACTCGTAACTTCAAGAGAGATAAGCATTAGGCTTTCTAGGGAGACACGACTTCCAAACCGATTACTAGCTCTGTATTTCCAAGGGCTCAGAAGCTAGACAGCTTCTTGTTTTCTATTCACGTGTCAATATCTTTTTTTAAGAATCATTTTATTGAGGGCTCGTATAACTTATCACAATCCATACATCCATTCATTGTGTCAAGCCCATTTGTACATTTGTTGCCCTCATCATTCTCAAAATATTTTCTTTCTACTCGAGCCCTTGGTATCAATTCCTTAATTTATCCCCTCCCTCTCTGCCCCCCTCATGAACCCTTGATAAATTATAAATCATTATTATTCTTTTATCCTGTCTGACACTGCTCCACATCTCCCTTCATCCACTTTTCTGTTGTCAGCTCTTCTCTGTACTAGTGTACATCCTCTGGTACACTAGCCAGATTTATAAGGTGGAATTGAGTTAATTATAATGGAGGGAGGAAGCATTAAAGAACTAGAGAAAAGTTGTATGTTTCATTGGTGTTATACCGCACCCTAACTGGTTGGTTTCCTCCCCTTTGCCCTTCGGTAAGGGGCTGTCCAATTGCCTACAGATGGGCTTTGGGTCCCCAATCTGCATTCCTCATTATTCACAAGGATATAAGTTTTTGTTTTTTGATGCTTGATACTGGATCCTATCAACACATCGTGATCACACAGGCTGGTGTGCTTCTTCTATGTGGGCTTTGTTGCTTCTCAGCTATCTGGCTGCTTGTTTACCCTCAAGCCTTTAAGACCCCAGATGCTAGATCTTTGGATAGCTGGGCACCATCAGCTTTCTTCACCACATTGACTTATGTGCCTGCTTTGTCTTCAGCAATTGTCAGGAAGGTGAGCATCATGGCACACAAGTTCAATAGAACAATGTGTTCTTGCATTGAGGGAGGACTTGAGTAGAGCCTGGGCCAGTATCTACAGTAGCTCATCAAGCTCATAATTAGCCAGGAGTGCTTATCTACTCTTGGATGCATGCTCCTCTTTGGAAACACACCATACACTGAATGCTCATTCTTGACAAATAAGAAGGACCCTAAAATGAGGACAGACCTAAAGCGCATGTGACAAAGGTCTTCATGGAGTCAGCATGGTGGCCCATCTACCTTTACCTCTGCGTGTGTGTGCCCACCTTGTCATCTGGTTTGCCAGCAGCGACAGTGACACCAGCAACAATGCTCTTTCCACTTGCAGAAACAGTGTCCTGTGGTTTAGTCTAGAAGTCGGGTAAAAGAATGATATGATTAAGTATCTCTGGATAATGATTTTCAAGATCCCAAGTTTCCAATGTCACTAGCATCTGCCATGTGGGCATCCTTAGTTTTCTGTTGTGGGCATCCTTATAGAGGGGTGTGAACTAGCTTCTCCTGAGCATGGTGCAATGCTGGGCACAGTATGAAGCTGGACTCCGATGCCTAAGGAGTCCATGGGAACTACACAAATCTGTGAAGCAGACGACGGTAAAGGGACAGACATACGAGGGGGTACCCCGCCACCAAAAAAAACCCCAGATTTTTTTCAAAGCTATGTACTTATATTTTTTTACAAAACAATCTTACCACCTTCAAAGCACTCATTTTCTTCTTCACCTATTCTACAAATCCCTCTTCATCCACAGAAATACAAAGAAGTCCATGGAGCGAGGTCAGGTGGGGCAAGAGAGGCATGCTGTTTTTTTTTGACAGAAACTGGCACATTGAGAGTGCTGCATGAACAGGTGCATTATTGTGTTGGCAAAACCAGTCCCATGGCTTCCACAAATCAGAATTTTTTTTCTTTTTTTTTTTCAGGACTTTTTTCTGTTTCACTCTGTTATGCAATCTTTTGTAGAACTTGTAAAGATAAAGCTTGATTAACAGTCTGACCTGGTGGAATGAACTCCAAATGCACTATGCATCAAAAGAATGCATCAAAAAGAATGCATCAAAAGAATGAAAAAACAAAGACAGCATCAGAGAGGGACATGTCGGATCAGTGCACACAGGAGCACACGAAGGGGGAGGAAGAGAGAGTGGAGCACATCCTGACCCACCAAACCTTGAAGATGATCTCCCTTCTCAGAGGGACCATATGGCAGGCCCGACTATGAGACAGGACATCCCTCACTGACCCATAACTCTATGGGGGACAACACTGGAGACACAGTGTGGGAATTGCATCAATCTGATGCCATCACACTAAGACAAAACACCAAGGGCATGCAACAGACAGCAAGGGGAACAGAGCAACGGAGTCTCCAGGGAATACCAAAAATAGAATTTGGGGCCAGGGCATGGCACCCTATCAGATTCGATTGGAAAACACTCCTAAAGGTCAAAAAACAGACCTTGAACTATTTACAGTGTTTTCTTTCTTTTTTTCTGTCATTGATTTATTGTTTTGTTTTGCTGCCTTGTTTTGTTCTGTCTTGCTTTTGTGTGCATATTATTATCCTTTCAGGTCTATCTAGATAAGATAGGCGGGATAAACAATCTGGAGGAGAAACAAAGGGACCAATGGTTCTGAGGGGACAAGGATGATGGGAATGTGGGGTAAAGGAAGTGGGAGCTAACAAACCCAGGGTCAAGGGAACAACAAGTGATCCAAAATCGGTGCTGAGGAGGTTGTACGAGGCCTGGTCAGGCTTGATCAAGGGCAATGTAACAGAGAAGAATTACTGAACCATAAATGAAGATTGAGCATGATAGTGGGACAAGAGGAAAGTAAAAGGAAATAGAGGAAAGAAGTAGGAGGCAAAGGGACTTATAGAGGTTTAAATATAGGCATGCACATATGTAAAAATATTTATATATGTTGAAGGATAAACAGATCTATGTGCATGTATTTATAGGTTTAGTATTAAGGTAGCAGATGAACATTGGGCCTCCACTCAAGCAATCCCTCAATGCAAGAACATTTTGTTCTATTAAACTGGCATCCCATGACTCTCACCTTCCTTACACAATTGCTGAAGACAAAGTGGGTGCGTAAACAAATGTAGTGAAGAAAGCTGATGGTGTCTGGCTATCAAGAGATATAGTAACTGGGGTCTTAAAGGCTTGAAGATAAACAAGCAGCCATGCAGCTGAGAAGCAACAAAGCCCACGCGGAAGAAGCACATCAGCCTGTATGATCCGGAGGTATCAATGGGCTCAGGTAGCAGGCATCAAAGAACAAAATATCATATCAATATGAATGACGGGGAGTGCAGAGTGGGGACCCAAAGCCCATCTATAGGCAACTCAAAATCCCCTTACAGAAGGGATGCTGGGAAGAGAGGAGCTGTCAGGGTGCAGTGTAGCAATGAAGTAACATACAACTTTTCTCTAGTTCTTTTATCTTCCTTCCCGGTCACTATCATGACCCCAGGTCTATCTTACAAATCCAGCTAGACCAGAGAATGTACACTGGTACAGATAGGAACTGGAAACACAGGGATTCCAGGACAGATAAACTCCTCATGACCACTAATGAGGGAGCAATACCAGGTAGGTAAGGGGAAGGTGGAATAGAAAGGGGGAACTGATCACAATGATCTATATATAACCCCCTCCCTGGGGAATTGAAAGCAGAAAAATGGGTGAAGGGAGATGTCGGACAGTGTTAAGACATGACAAAACAATAATTTAGAAATAATCGGTCATTCCTCAGGAAGGGATGGGGATGAAGAGGGAGAGGAAAAATGAGCTGATACCAAGAGCTCAAGTAGAAAGAAAATGTTTTCATAATGATGATGACAATAAATGGACAAAAGTGCTTTAGACAATGAATGAACAGATGGATGGATTGAGATGAGTTGTATGAGCCCCAATATATATATATATTTTTAAAATCACCAAATCTCCCCCCCCCCAAATAAGCATTGGTGTTTTTTGGGTACCCCCTCATATACCAATTGTACAGGCTCTAGGCAATTGGTGCCAGATATTCTGACTTTGAAAAAGATGTGAGAAGTTTTCATTGTATTTGAAATATCATGACCTTGTTGGCAACTAATTAAATGTCAATTTTAAAACTGCAATCCAAATACCCATGTGGCTGAATTTAATGTGTGGGCCACTCATTGGCTGCCTTTGATATGCAGCATAATATTTAGCAGTCCTAGCTCGTTCTTGTCTTCCAAGAGCTCTCAAAGAACATGTTCTTCTACAGAAGCCTATTCTATGAAAAGCCGATCAACACTAACTAATTGTCTGACGTATTTCTGCGTTTGGGCTTTGTAAGTGTGTCTCTCCTAAAGCAAGGTTCTAAGCTGTCACGTTCAGCAATTTAAAGCAGCAGCTCATGCAGGGCATCCCTGCTGCCTTAGCCCTTGAGTAAAGGGAGTAGAAGGCAGTTTCAAGCCAAAGCCCCCTCTCTGTGAGCAACCATGGCCTGCTGATGCCTGGCAGTCCTGGCTGCCGAGGTGGCATGAGCTTGGTCCAGGCACACTCTTCACCACTGGGGCCTTCTCAGGCCTTTGACACAGCCCGAGTTTCTACAAGACTGTTTCCCAAACCAGTAAAACGATAGCTCTAAACCATTACAGCAGACCGCATGTCCCATTTAGTAAGAGAGATTCAACGATGCAGTCAATGTGAATCCTAAGAATCTACTTTAACTGAGGGTGGCCGCATGTATGCCAGGATAGACACATAATCCAGACAGTTTTCTGCTTTTTTTCTTTAAAGGAAAAAGTAGACCTTCCAAGGTCTCTCTGGATGAACTGGTTTACTGATGAGCGAGTGAACTGCTTGCACAACCCAGGGACTCCGAGCTGGCCTGAGTGCTCTCCTTTCTGCCAACCCGCTGTCTTTACCTTTGGTTCTGGCGCTTTCTCTTTTGTCAGCTGCTCACTTGATCTGGAAGCTGCTTTTTCACTGTGAACAGGCTTGCTTCCTTTATCTGATGCATGCTTGGACAAGCTCTTTGGCTGAAAGAACACACACACACACACACACACACACACAGTTAATAAACTGATAGTTTCAAACCTACCATTGATGCTTTACTCTGTGGAATAGAAACAATTTATAGCCATTGTTTTTACATGACTTTCAATTGCTCAAATGAGTGTTAACTAAAAATGTTTTTCCATAATTTTAGTTTAGGTACAAAATTTTAAAATAGTACAAATGCTTTCCCTTAATTTCATCAATAAATACATTACTTTCAAAGTTGGCGGGCTAAGTTGAAAACCCAAATAATGCCACATGATGGTGCCATTTTATCCAAAACAGTAAAGACAATTGCTAGTCACCTGGTGTGGGACCAAGTGCTAAGTCTGTGGGAAAACGTCTTCATCTTAAAATAACAAGTCCTAGCCATCACCACTTACCTCTCTGTGTTCCTTTGGCTTTCCCTCTTGGGTTTTTTCCTCGTGAACCACAGGCGGCTGTGGGTTTAAGAGACAGGAACGGAATTACTCAAGTCCCTTGTTTCCTGCTTTTCCACCAGGCCTAGGAGCACACATCCCAATGAAAGCATTCTCCCTCTCCAGGGAAAACCCCAGGCGGCCTGACTCTGTGGTACAAGAGATGCTGCCCGGTACTCTCGTCTCCCCAACACTGTCTGGCAAATACAGGAAGCCTGAAAAATTAACATTTCACCAGGCACGGTGTCTACAAGTCTGCATGCATCTCTAAGGAGCCGGAAATTTTTCATGGGGAATGTAGATTTGGGAACAGTGGGCCCATCTACAGAAAGGGCAAGTGACTGACTGAACCACTGAGTTGGGAGATACAATCTTCTAATCCAGAGACTAAGTTTTTCAAAATATCCTTTTACAGGAAATTAAGAACATTGAATATTGTCTTTACAGAGTATTTTCTTGGGTCTAGTTATTTGGATCGTATTTTCTTAATGTATTTGGTATCTGTAGGTAACCCAAAGCATTTAAATATGGCATATAACACAACTGCTGCTTGGTTGCGGAATTCTTCACTCCACCCTCACCCCCACCCCCTGTAATTATTATCATGGTTTTGATTAAGGCCGATAATCACTCTCGTAAAGAGTTCTGGGGGCACAGGGGATTAAGCAGCCCGCCAACTGGTTCAAATCTGCCACCTGTTTCTTGGGAGACGGGGAGGCTCTCTGCTCCAGGAAAGATTTACTGTCTTGGAAAGCTGAAGGGGAACCTTATTCTATCCGACAGGGTTGCTATCAGAATAGGTGTAATTGCAGGGGATTGGGTTTTTCCTCCCACAGATAAGTAAGATAAACCCCAACTTTTACCTAAATGTCCTTCCCCTTCACCTGCATTTAAAGGACTTGAGTCAAGTGCTTTGACCAAATGCATCTCTGTGTCCCAACACCCTAAGCCTGTGGTCTTGGCTGAGTGTTCCCTTCAGTTAAAGTGACCAGATTTTAACATGGGTAAAGAAGCACTCTAATGACCTTGACCAGGGGGGTGGGGGGGTAGGAGGGGTGGAGTGTAAAGAGGGTATATTCCTTTCCCGTTCTCTCACTGTTCCCTAACTTGTCGTGCATTCTTTCTAAAAATCGGGACTTTTTAAAAACGCTGAGGGGTGCAGGAAAAATTGTTTAAAATCGAGACTGTTCCGCCAAAAGTAGGATGTTTGGTCATTTTACAAGGACTTAAAAAATAATGCAGAGAGCCTTATGCGGAAAAATATTCGTCCTAGCTGGGCACACCACACCCTGGGCTCCATGTCCACGTGGAAACAGAATGGCTGCCCGTCTGACAGATCTGCACCAGGAAACCAAAGGGAGTCCTTTCCGGAGGGACGTCCAGTGCAGCTCCCTGGTGGCTGATCCGAGCTACGTCACCCGGGGCTAAACAGGCAGGACATACCCGCTAGAAGCTTGGAAACATTCTCATCTCTTGAGTTTTCACCGCCTTCTCAACAGATTCCTGTGGGTGTCACATCTTTAAGCAACTGGGCATGCTTCCTACTACGCTCTGTTCTTTCTCCTTTCTTCCTTTTGTTTGTATGTGTGCATGTGTGTTTATATTTAACCATTACACCACCTACAACTAAAATCTAGATTGGGGCAAAATGCCTTCTGAAAGACATTGTTCAATCTGTAAAATATTACATAGTCAATCCAATCAAATACAGATTTCATATTACAACAATGCCATATATATGCTGCATATTTATACTTAAAATAGCCTAAAAGCTATTTCATTAGCTGAGAAGAAATTCCTTATAACTCAATAACTACCAATGCAGGTAAGTGGCTATTTTTAACACCCCCACCCCACCGTCCCAAAATTCCAAATAACATTCTAGAGACTTTAATCACGTACCTTCATTAATTGTGACTTCTCAGGTTCGGTTTTTACAGCCTACATTCAGAAGGGAAAGGAATTTTAAATCCGTGGACATAGTATCTAACGACTATTACAGATTTTCTTCAGCTGGGGATTATACGGCTCTAGTGTTAACTCTGTGGACTGAATTGACTCCACTGTGCTTTAAATTAGAGTGTGACAGCCACAGGGAGTGTAGTCATAGCCTTCTTTCTCCCACTGGTGGCCCGGTGGTCAACCACTCAGCTGCTTACCACAGACCGGCAGCTGGTGAACCCCTGGTCACTCTGCTCTACAAACCCAAAGATCTACAAGCCCAGGAACCCCAGGCTGCATTTCTACTCGGTCATGGAGGTTCACTGAGAGTTGGAATTTGCTTGTTGCCAATAATCTTCTCTTACTGTTCGGATGGCAATGAGTACCTTACTTCTTGGTATTTATATCAAAGAGATGTAAAGGTGTATGATGATCCCGGTGGGATGAAGACAGGACATTACCAGAATTATATACTCTAAAATATTAAGCAAACTGCCAGCATTGGGTGTGGAATTTAACTTAGCTCTTCCGGAAGCTCCCAGTTATCTGAGCTCTTTATGTGTCTCACAATAAAGCTAACTCCCCTGCTGCTAGAATGATGGTTCTCTTCCCTTGAAGCCTGGGGGAGGGATTCAAGAGCCTCCCTCAATGGCTCCTAACCAGACAGACCTGTTTATCCACATCCAGGAGTCTGAGGTCTTTTTCTTATCACATCCTTCCCCCCTGCATCCCTAAGACCACTCCCCTTGTTACCATATAGCCATTAAGACAGGCTCCTTTTGTGATGCGTCCTGACCAGTCACGTCCTGACCAGTGACGACAGGGCTCATGTGTCCCCCATAAGGTTATTTAAATGGGAAAAAATAAAGTTCGCTCTCAACTGGCGGAGGTGAGCATGCTACTGTGAATTGTGTCTGACTCTTATTATTTCTCTCTCATGCTCACTATAACTTTATTATAATAAACAATAGTTATCGCTGTACAACTGCACCTATTGAACCCATATGTATGTATGTATGTATGTATGTATGTATGTATGTATGTATGTATGTATCAGAAGCTGGCTTCTTCTGGTAGAGCACGGCGGCTAATACATCCTTCAAAGCCAAGGGCACTGTGCTACACAGCCTCTGCGGTGACGGGGGATGTCTCTATCAGTGACATACTTGCCATGGTTTCAGCGGGCGGTTTGAGACAATGCGATGGTGACAGAATTGAGGGCACAGAACGCCATGAAAATTAATTTTTAGTGCCAGGAAGTGAGCAGGCATACATAAGCTTACAAGAAAGGCCGAGCTGTGGTCAGAGGGTCAGAGAAGATTGTGAGCCCCCCTAATTAGCGTGTGCGTAAGCAAAATGAAGTGACCATTAGTAAATAAACATATCCAATCCAATGAGCTACATCACCTGCTTTCTTTGCCTTTTCTTGTTGGGAGAAAGTGGTCCTTCTATCTGTTTGTTGATTAGAATGACCTACTATTAGAGTACAGTCCCCACAAGGTTCACCAGTACTGTCAGGACAGTTGATCTCATAGTCAAATAAATAAAACATACACAGAGGGCTAAAATGTTTATAGCAAGAAACTTTGTAGTTCAACCTGATGCGTATTCATACGACTCTAAGAAATCAGATGGCTGCAAATTATATGGCAAGTATTTCGGTTCCAGATTATTTTTGTCGGTGACATGGGATCAATAATATTTTCATTAATAAAATTAATCGCTGCTCCCTTTCATCTCCTGTTTTTGTATAAAGGCTGCCTACGCCATATTATTGTCCACCTGGATTTCTGAAGTGGCTTGTTTCCTTATAGTCAAACAAGGAAAAATCTTGTAGACCGTGTCCTGAATCCTGTGTGGGTCTTTAATGGGAGTCCCGACCCAGGGCAGTGAGTGAAGGCTCCAGGACGGCGCGCCCGTGTTGGCCGAGACGCGGACTCGAGCTCGGGATTCCCCCAGTGCAGACCAGACGAGCCCTGACCACCGCCCAGGCTTTCTCTAGACCGGGAGCCATCAAACTTGGATAAGCTTTCAAAAAGATTTCATCGAGGGAAAGTAAGAAGTAGGCCTTAGACTTCGTGCGCCGATTTTTCCCTGTGCATGGCAGGCCGGGCACAGACGCTCTCCTCCTCTCTGAAGGGCCGACAGCCCCAAGTGCGATGGTGCACAGACGCCCCTAACTAACCAAGTGGGCGCGTGATCAACGGGGACTGGCCCCCCCCCCCCCCCCCCCCCCGCCACTCGCTGTTGGGCCTTGGTTATGATGAAAGATGTATTGTTTTAGAGACAGGAGAGAGTGTTCATTGTTAAATAAATCTTTTAAAGGTCATTTGAAATGTTGGGTTCTCTCAAAGGGACTCCTTTGAAATTAGTATTAAAATTCATTTAAATCAAATACAGATCTCAACACCCCCCCCCCCCAATCAAAATTGATAGTTCACCTGGAACGCTGTCCACAGACAGGCATGCCCCCCTGTGGAACCAGCCATTGTTCATAGTTTGTGGGGGCGATTTGGGAACCGTGGGCCCCGGCAGCAGATGAGGCAAAGGATCCTTCTCCCACCCACCCCACCCCTGCCCTGCCCTGCCCTGCCCTGTAATGGACAACTAGAGACCTAACACACGCGTCGCAGAGATGAGAGAGAAAGGGGGGAAAGACTATTTGTGGAAACAATGACCTAAGATTTCCACAATCTAACAAGAGACACCAATCTGCAAACCTTGTGGGAAAACCTAAAGAGTTCTACATCAAGACACAGCCTGGCCAAGCTCTCAAAGAGTAAAGAGCAAGGGAGAATTCTGAAAGCAAGGAGAAAGGAGAAAGTGGAATGATCTATTTAAGGGCCTGAAAGAAAGCAACTGTGGGCTAAGAAGACGGTGCCCAGTGAAATGGCCCTTCAAGAAAGAGGGTAAGATTGAAACATGTCCCGGTGAAAAGCATATCTACCAGCCTGGCCCTACTAAGACACTAATGGGGATTCAGCGGAGAGATGGGAAGACAGTGAGAAGTAGTCCAAAGCTATTCATAAAGAGAAAGAACTCTAATGAAAGGAACTGCAGGTCTCTGGAGGCACAGTGGTTAAAGCACTGACCAAAAAGCGACTGGGTTGAACCCAGCAGGGGAGTCACAGGAGAAATGTGCTGTAACGCTCTTCACCCATGAGAATATATTTCCTTGGAAACCAGGTAGGGTTTGTCCTTTAGGGGCGCTATGAATTGAAATCAGTAATGTGTTTAGGGACAAACCTAACAAACAAAAAGTGTAAGATCAAATCATGTTATTGGATAAATGCAAAAGAAAGATGTAATTAGTGAAAAAACTACAACACAGGGGACGAGGAATACTTTCAATATAAAAATCCGGGGCTGAGCCCCTGGTGGCCTAAGCGGTTGAGTGCGGGATGGCGGTTCAAATCTGGCGGCAGCTCTCAGGAGCGGCACTGGGTAGCGCCCATGACTACCAGAGGCAGTGATGCCCAAACAAACAAACAAACAAGCAAACAAGCAAACAAAAATCCTTGTATACTACCCACTGGTGAACCCTCACCACATGCATCCTATTTTCTCTCACCCACCTTCATCTTTAGAAACAATATTTCCCTCTGCTTTCTTGCTATTCCTGCCACTTTCTCACGCATCATTCCTTTTCCTTTTTTTGGGGGGGGGGCATCATTGCCCTCTGGTGGTGGGAGTAAGAAGCCCAGCCTTTGCTCCGTGGAGCTGGAATCGAACCTCCATCCCAGTGGGCCGCAGTCCCACGCACAACCACTACGCCACCCGGGCTCAGCCCCCATGATTCCTTTTCTCTTGACATTATAGGCCTGCCAGGAATTCTCCTGGACAGTGAGGCAGAAGAGTTTGCTGACACTTGTTCTAGATCCCGGGGAACTCATAAAACAAGAACACGAAGAATGCCCGGAAATGTTGGTGGGGTTGTATTGCTTTGTTTGGTTTTTGTTTGAACAGGGTTGGGGGTATCCTCAGGACTGTTATGTCATTGAGAGTCACCCTCTTAAAGTTACGGTAGCTGTTTTTTTCATTCTGGAGGGCATGAAAATCAGGACGGACAAACCTATAGAATCAGCAAGTGGCATAAAGGATTTGGGGGATAAGAAGGTGGTGGTGGTGTGAAAGGGCGATGATGTCAAGGGCCCAAGGGTGATGATGTCAAGAAAAAGAATACTTGGAAAGTGGTTTGTGGTAGCAAATGTACACTTCTGCTGGATGTGAGTGAAATATGGAATGATTTGATACATGTATTAAGCACAATTCATAATGTTAATTTTTAAAAAGCAATTGAGTCAGAATGGGTGGAGTAGAATCAGGCAATGTGTCAAATGTGAACCAAACAAATAAAAGAGAAATCTTATTTCTGGCTTTTCTGTCTCCTTTCTTTTCATGAGAACCGTTTGCTTTTTTAGTAGCTGCCTCTCAGTTTTAATGTTAGAGTTCATATAATTAAGTAGACAGCTAAAAGGGCAACTAATGATGAGATAAGTTGCATAATCTAAAAACAACTAATAAATCAATATTTGCATAAACTACAAAGATAAGTTGCATAATCTAAAAACAACTAATAAATCAATATTTGCATAAACTACAAAATAAAACTTATAAAAATTTATTTATTTATTAAATTTTTAACATTTTAATTAAGTTTTTTTTTTTGGGGGGGGGCATCACCGCTCTCCGGTGGTGGGAGTTGGAGGCCCAGCCCCACTGCTGGAATTGAACCTCTGTCCCAGGGGGCCACAGTCCTGCGCACAATCACTACGCCACCGGGGCTCAGTCCTTAATTAAGTTTTTAATACAAATAAATTTCAAATTAAAAATATCAAATAGCACTGATAAGGGACTTGATATGGGCAGTGTGGTTCAGGATATTTGCAATGTCTTTTATTTTACTTATTTATTTATATTACAATAATCTAGTTCAAAATGAGGCCATAGGATTCTTCAATCATACTATATTATGGTACAATGTTACCTGGGATAGGATTTTAATAGACATCAAAATATTAGGAAGGAGAAACAGAAAGGGAGAACTGGTAATGTTAACTTAGTAATAATGGTGGTAGGGTGGGTCTTAAAGGCACTAAAACCTATGACTTCATACGAATTAGTTAAGAAAGCTCTAAAAATGTCCCCTCTCTAATCCCCACCATAATATAGTTCCCTGAAAAAAGAGTCTGAAATACTTCTATAATTAAAGGATAGGGCTTAAAGCACTTCATAGGTAGACAAGTAGATTGACCCTAAGCGACAGTCTCATTAAGAAGATAACCCCAGGTCTTTTTCCTTTTAGAATCTCAAGAAATGGTTATTTGAACAATTCTCCAAACAGAGTTCAGCAAAGGTTTATCAATAAGAGGGGGACCCTAGGGTTTAATTTTTTCAATGTTCATTTACTGTTTGTTGATTTTGTTCATTTGGGGGTTTGTTTACTTGTTGGTTGGCTTGGGTTTTGTTGCTTTGTTTTTTTAAGTAGCCAGAACAGGAAATCATTTGACCAGGAAGTTAATATACATTCCTCCTCTGTGAGCCAGGGGAAAGTATTCAAGAGTGTCTCAGATGAGGAAAAACCCATTCAATCTAAGGGCAAATAAACAACATTCTAGGTGATGACTGTTTTTAAACGTTATTATTCTAAAATAATGTCATTTGTCGAGATGATGTGTGAGGGAAACGTTGCTATGAAAGAAAGCAGATCTTCCCAAGACTCCCATACATGTGGAGGAAAACATTCACTTTCATAACTTGAGTTTCCTGGAACACAAAACTCATCTGTCAGCAATTACTCCACATTTAATCTATTACAGTGGAATGCACCTAACTATGGAAGGCTATTCATACCTTGGCTTCTGTGGGATTCATACTGGTAAGCTTCCTGGTTGCAGCAGGGGAAGCTGACACCTAAAAAAGAAAAAGAAACAGAAAATATGGTTGCATTTCACCTACCAACTATTTGGTCCTTCAGCTCTTTCTATTACACATCTCAGTCCCCCATCCACCCCCCTCCCTCCCCAAATTATTTTCTTGGTGTCTTGGGTTTAGGTTTATTCCTGAGGTTATTTCGGGCACTGTGGTAGTTACCTAATTTCATGCCAACTAGAACGTATAAAAGTGTAGGGGAGAAGTCTAGTCTGTCAACCAGATCACAGCCTGATGGTGCCTCCTTGTGGGCCAGACCTGCTCATATGTAGGGTCCTGGGAAACTTCCCCTCTCTCTCTACCTCCACCTTCCTGTTGAGGAGCCACACAGAGACGTGTCAGAGCCCTGTGATGCTTCCACCAACACTGCATCCACAAAACTTTGCATCCACTGGCCTGTGATCTCCCTGCATTCTGCAGTATTGCATGCAGCCGCGTTGAGTCTGAAGAGGGGATTAGGGACTAGTTTGGAACTTATGGACTTGATCAGGACTGAGTTGGAAGGTATGCCTGATATGTAATTAATCCTTGATATCAAGCTTACACTTATCTGAATGTCTCTATTTGTTTCACTAGTCAACACAGCATAACACAGGCCCTGCCTTAAAAGTTGCATAAGGTAGGCCATATAATAGCTACTTTCTTAGGTAGGGTATCCACTATATTTTCAGCTCTTAAATGATACCAATTTTCTAATTTATCATCCTAGTTTTAACTACAGAAATAGTTAAGACCCACAAATTACAGGATGAAATGAAAAAGGTTAAAAACTATTTGAAATAAATAGGTATTAACTGACTTGGACAGAAAACTGGACCCATCGTGACTAGTTGGTTAAATATTGAGCTATTGATCATAAGATCAGTGGTTCAAACCCATTAGTCATTCTTCAGCCTTTAAAAGATTTATAGGTGGGCTGAGCCCCGGTGGCGTAGTGGTTGAGTGTGGGACTGCGGCCCATTCGCTTGGCAGTTCAAATGCAGCAGCAGCAAGTCTGGGTAGCTCCCACGACCACCAGGGCAGTGATGTCCCCCCCCCCCCCCCAAAAAAAAAAAAAAAAGATTTATAGGTTTGGAAATTCAAAGGAGCAGTTCTCCTCTGGTTACTATGAGTTAGAATTGATTACATGGTGGCATGGAAGGTTATGCCACATACACAGAGACGGTATGCGGGATACTGCAAACCGAGACCGTAGTAGGAGAGGAAGAGAGAGTCAAACTGACAACTGAACAGGCACACACAGGAAGGCACGGAGGCTATGTAGAGTGTTGAGAAGGCAAGACTGCAGAGCACTTTCCATAACCACGTTGAAGAGCTAGTGAATTCTTCAAATTATGCAGCAAACATTTTAGAATGCATCTTAATATAAAAAAAAATCAGTGGATAATTCAAGTGAGAGGTTTCAGAATTGAGATGGACTCCAACCTTCTTTTTAAGAAAAATCCTAACTTCTCTTTTTAAAAGTGTCTGTGCCCAGGTGGAGAAGTTGTGCAGCCTGAAAACAAGACTGGAGCATTTTAATGTTAGCAAAGGACTCTGAATTCTGGCGGACCCAGTGTGGGTGTCAAGACATTTGCATCCCTACTCAGTGCACCAGATTCGCTACCTGTCTGTCAATTGCGATCCATCGAGACCCAGCAGACAGGCTGGAAGTTCTCCGGTGTGCTTTGGAGGCTACACATCTTTAGGGGGACCAAAAACCACAACTTCCCCTTGCACGGTGACTGGAAGGCTACAACAGCACACTTGTGGTTAGCAGTCAAACAGGTAACCAAGCACACCACCAGGATTCTAAATCTGCTGCCCCAGTACGCTCACTTCTGACCCTTTTTAAGATAATAAATTGGAATTGGCTGCTCTTCTATTCTTAATCAAGGTAAAGTGATCCATGGGGAAAATTCCAAGTTTATCTAATTTGCGTTATTGAAATATATCTTTGAATCAAAGGACACCATATAAAGTGTAACAACCTAAATATTTAGTATATCCCCCAATAGTTTAAGTAAAGCCAGCATATAGTTCCTCTATCTTAGGCTAGTCTACAATGCAGAATATTAAAATACTATGATTTTTTAAAATTGGCGAGTAGAGCAAAGGATAGTCTATGGCACGTGTTCTGTATTTAAAGAAGGGAGCTGATTGGAAGTATTTTTAGAATCAGCAGATCAAATACACCCAGGAACTAACCTCCGAGGCCCCAAAATGTATGAAAATGCGCTTTGGCCAGTGCTGTTATCGTTAGCTGTCACGTGCTTCAGTGAAACGTGGTCAGCCTCGTAGTAAATCTCCACCCCTGACAAACAGGTGGTGGTGACACGGAAGTGAACGGACCAAAAGTCAAACGAGGGTCTCCCCCCACGTGGAAGGGGAGCATTCAAATCCTATCATTGAACTGCCGTTGCCTCATCCTTAAGCCATCCCCCTGGCACTGAGTCCATTTTTTGATCTCAGAGGACAGTGTAGGACGCCCTAGTGGGTTTCTGAGTCGACATCTTTATAGGAGCTAAAAAATAACAATAAACCCCCTCTTTCTCCTGCGGAGTGACTGGTCGTTCTGAACTGCTGACCTTATGGTAGCAGTCCGACTTGCAACCCACTAGGTCATCGGAGCTCCTCACTTGCTCTCGACTTTTCCCCTGGGTCGTGGGTGAGAGCACCAGCTCTTCAAAAGTCCGACAGTTGGTTATTCTGCAGCGGGTGTTGAACATGAGTTTGAATTTTAGGTTTGCTATTAGAAAACAATCGAGCAAATTACTTACACGGTTTGGACTGCGGCTTCTCCCTGCTCAATGTTCAGTCAGTCAGCAAAAACTACCTTTTATGTTCAGTGAGAGCCCTGGTGGCACAGTGGTTAAAAGGGCTTGACTGCTAAGCAACATTTTTACAGTTTGAATTGGCCACAGGACCAAGATGTGACAGTCTAGTTGAGTGAGGACCTGTGGCTCTGGAAGCCACCTGGAATGGTTCTATTTTGTTCACACAGGGTCACTACAATTCGGAAGTGGCTCTATAGATAGCTTTGGTCATTTATTTGTGAAGTATTTTCTGCCCAATGATACCCACTGCCACTGAGTCTACCCCAACACTTGGGGACCCTGTAAGAGCAGCGTTCTCAACCTGTGCGCCAAGACTCCTTTGGGGGTCAAACAACCCTTTCACAGGTCATCCGATTCATAACAGTAGCAAAATTACAGTTGCGAAGTATCGATGAAAATAATGTTATAGTTTGGGGGTCACCACAATATGGGGAACTATTTTAGGGGTCAGGGCATTAGGAATGTTGAGAACCACTGCTATAGATGACATGGAGGCTGTAAATCAGGGGAGCAGGCAGCCTGATCTCTGTCCTACAGAGCATGTGTGTGTGTGTGTGTGTGTGTGTGTGCGCACAATGGAGTAAACTACCAGCTTTGGGTTTAACAGCTCAATATCTAGTTCATAGCACCAAGAATCCTTAGCATATAATAAGCACTCAGTAAAGCCTTAGCTTTCCATGCATATAAGATGGGACAATACAGCGAATTGGCATATTGTAAGCATTTCAGGCAATGTCTATACAATGTCTAGCACGTCGGGGATGCTCGTTGAATCTATCCTGTGTATGATTCCTGGGATCTTACACCAAGTAGAGAAAGCAAGGGCACAGACTGGGAAGCAGGCTCGGGCAGATGATTGAACTGTCCTTGCAGTGGCAGATGGAGAAGAAAGGTGGACGCAAGCTGCAGAGGGCCCTGCTTTAGTAAATCTCTCCTCTGGGCTCCCCCCTGGAGGGCAGCAGGAGCGAATGACACCTAAAGGACTCAAGCAACCCCCTTCCTGGGGCGGGGGGAAGGGGCATGGAAGAAACCAGGGCCTGCAATTTACTCACCTTAGTAGGGGGATGTACACATGCACGCTTGCATGGTATTGAATACTATCCTAGTAACTTGACTTCTATTACACTGGCTAATATTACATAGACAATTATCATCCCCCAACATCCCAATCTACGCTGATCTAAGTCTCCTTAACATTTGAGTCCTTGGATTCCATCTGGCACCAGGTGCCTTCTTAAGTAACTGACTATCCGTAAACAGCTGCTGTCCTGCCAGCAATACCGGGAGAGGCCCTGAGTCATTTCAGCCACTGAGCCACAGAGCCCAGGAAGCTTGCTTCTCTGGATGCTCCACCTCACTGCTGCAGCTCAAGGCAGTGGGCTGAACAAAGCCCCCAGGAACACCATCACCTGCCTTACAGGCCTCAGTTCACATAAATCATGTTGGTGCCTGTAAATTCAGTCATCACAATTTTACAAAGCTTTATCATAGTTTTCTAAATATAATCATATGAATGGAGGAGTTATTCTCAAGCATCCTTGGTCATCGAGTGGGCCTCAGTGCCCTATCCAAGCCATGAATGCATGTATGTAAACACACACACACACACACACACACTGTACTAGGATATATGGAGCAGCAGTCACACTCATGTTCTTGCTTGGATAAAGAACGGAAGGTGTACCAGAGTGCCAATCACACGAAGGGACATGTATATGAATACCCATTCTTCCAAATGAGAACACTCTTAGACAAGCTGGGGCATTCATATCCCAGAGTTCCAGCCTTCTGTCTTCCCAGATAAGGATTGGTTGTGAACTCTCCCACTTCCACTCAAGAAGCCTCATCTTGCCACATCTCATTCCTTCAAAGATTCCCTCAACCCTACAAAAGCACCAAAGAAATCACTCTACAGAAAGTGCTCTGTCAAAGAGAACACACAAGATGAACACAATTTTTGAGCATTCCAGTTTATGAAACACGTTCATAAAATCACACCGTTCTGAAATGTACAGCCTGCCTTACTTTCAAAGAATCGTGCAGAAGTGTAAATTTCTACATAGAATTAACTTCAATAAGCATGAGTCACATTATAATGGGGACTTCGCGGAAAGCCTTGGCCCTAGCTGCTCACTGGCTTACCTGAATTCTCATCCCTCCCCCTCAGTCACTCAGTGTCCCCTTGACTTCTCTCTCCACCGTTCTTGAAGACGTTTCAGAAGTAGCACAGTGGGGGCGAAGCATGGTTCTCTTTCTACCACCAGACCTTGCTTCTTCTCCCCCACTGTTCCTTGAAGCTATCCTTGTCCTCCCTCCCTGCAGTACGCATCCCTCTCCATCCACGGGCACCTGTCTCTGCTTGTTTCTTGCCATGAAGCACACCAGGAGCTCTGCTGATGTGCTGGGTGCTGAGAGGTCAGCTGTTCAAAACCACCAGTTGCTCCAAGGGAGAGAGATGCGGCTTTCTGCTCCCATAAAGATCCCCGGTCTCACAAGCACACAGGGACAGGTCTCCCCTGCCCTGCAGGGTTACCGTGAGGGGGAAGTGACACAAGCTTCAACAAGTGAAGAATTAGCACATGCAACTGCACACAAGTCCTGTCTCTTTTCTCTTGCCTCCTTGACCACCTCTTGCCACCCTGGGCCCTGAGACCCGGGGTACCCAGCCTCTTTCCCCAGCCTCCAGTTCCTTCTGGAAGCCTGTTCCACCTGCCCCTTTGTTCTCTGTCAGAGTCTCTCATCTTCCACCCGTGGTCTTCAATAATTTGGCACAAACCCTGTGTTGTCTCTCTTGTATTTGTGCAGCCTCAGAAAGTTGATCGAGCCCCATGTCTTTATCACTTATTATATGAACAATTCTCCCTACCCCAAATAAACAAACAACTCCCAAGCTCACTGCCCACTGCCGTAGAGTCAATCCCAACTGATAGCAAGCCCACAGGAGAGCAGCACTGCCCGTCGGGCTTGCACGTCTGTCAGGCTTTACAGGTGCAGAAAGCCTCGTCTGTGGAGTGGTTTTGAACTGCTGACCTTGCAGCTAACAGCCCAAGGCATAATCAAATCAAATCAAAAACTTAACCTACTTATCACCAAATCCCGTATTTAAAGGAGGGTCCTAGAGAAAGATGCTCCCATTCCTGCTCCAACCTCTCAGGTAATAAACTTCTTGGAATCTCCTTTTGCGCACCTAGAAAATGGAGGGGTGGGGGAGCCACTTGCCTCTGAAGTTGCCCTTATAAAGGCCAAGTGATTAACGCAGACCTTGAATCACCTATGTTTAGGCACGGTGCTGGTTCTAGTCAGCATGACCAGTCTGTCTTTTTATTTCTATTTCCACCCACACTGCTGATCTAACCATAGTATCACCTCCACCTGGATTACAGCCAGAGCCTTCTGGTGGTTTCTTTTCCTCAGTGTCTCTCTACTGACCAAAGAGCCGATGAGTCGTGGGGTGGTGTCAAGGACAGAAAACCGAAAGTAATTTTTAACAAATGGGATAAAAGAAAAGACCAAAATGGAAGTCTGAATAGAGCCTGAAATGTGCACGTGGGTCTGCAGTAGCTAAAGGGAATGGAAGAGATGGTGCCATTGCAAGGCTGAAGGGAAGACTTCACTGGGGGGCTCAAGAAGACAAAGTAAGCGATAAGAAAGGAACCGCAAAATCTTGGAATTACAAAACCAGAAGGGAAGAAGTCTGGGGCAGTTTCCAATCTGAAAGAATGGAGGGAAAGAGCAGGCCTGGAGTTGTAAAACTCACGGGTTCATGGGATCCACCGTCAACACCCACAGAAGCAGCAGACAAGACAGCCAAGAGTCTACTGCGGGGGTCCTCAAACTTTTAAAACAGGGGGTCAGTTCACTGTCCCTCAGAGAATTGAAGGGCCGGACAATAGTTAAAAAAAAAAAAAAACTATGAACAAATTCACTGCTGGCCTGGGGGCTGCTAAGCAGGACAGGCAGTGGTGGCAAAAACACGGGCAGCTGGATAAAAGTCCTCAGGGGGCCAAATGTGACCCGTGGGCCGTAGTTTGAGAACACCTGGTCTACTGGATTGGCTACTGCCAAAGAACTCTTTGCAGTGTTAAAATGTAAAGAGGCTCAAACTGCCCTATGGGGCTAATGTGACCATCTTCTGCTAATTCATTTTGGTGGGTAGCTTCACTTTCAGTTGTCTTTCAGATACCAACTGCCCTCTTAAAGATAACCTGCTTATCCAGAGAGCTCTACAACTAATAGAACCAACTTATCAAACACTCCCAGAGCACACAGCTCCCAATACTGCTGGAGACTGCACGGTGAAATAAAATCACCCTTTAAGCCAGTGGACCTCAACCTTCCTCGGGCCATGACCCTTTAATACAGTTCCTCATGTGGCAATGACCCCCCAACCATAAAATTATTTTCATTGCTACTTCATAACTGTAATTTTCTGTTATGAATTGGAATGTAAATATTTGATATGCAGGATGTAATAGGCAACCCCCGTGAATGGGTCATTTGACCCCCAAAGGGGTCTCGACCCAGAGGTTAAGAACTGCTGCTTTAAATAAAAGCAGACATGAGTTCAACTAATCCTCAAACTGACCTCTCCCTTTTAATGAATATGAATATATATATTTGTGTGTATGTATGTATATATATATGTATACATATAAATTCACCTGTCAAGTTCCCTATAATTACGGAAGTCAGATGTGAGGAACTGTCTTCCTCACTGCTTGCTCAATGCTTTGGGACAAAGCTATTTTCTCTGTCTCAAAGAGTGGTGTCCAGGGAATGGATTTCTGTTCTATAGGACACAGACCTGTTTGGGTTCATTTAAAATGTCAGTTTGAGGTTTAAGGTGCACTTTATCCAAGCCATGGTATTTTCAATCACCTTGGATGCATGGAAAAACTGGAGAATAAGTATGTTAAGACTGAGCAAAGGGAAAACTGATGCCTGTCAATTATGGTGTTAGAGAAGAATATTGACTGCCAGAGTTAAACATGAATCTGCCTTTGAAGACATAGAGCCACAATGTACCTTCAAAACAAGAATACAGAGACTTTGACCCATGTACCTCGGACAAGCAACCAGAAGAGACCAGACCTTGGTGAAAGACATGCCTGGTTAAATAAAGGGTTAGCAAAAACCAGGAAGACTCAGGAGGGCACAGGACCAACCGGTGTTTGGTTTTGCTGGACATAGGGTCTGCCTGAGCAACAACCAAATCAACAACAGGCAATGACAATATTCTATCCCACCCCAAGTTTCACCTCTAGTTCTACATCGTACCTGGTTAACTTAGCTCTATTAAATGGGTACCATCTTTTCAGATGATATAGAAGACTATTTTGATTGGGGAGTAGGGAGAGGAGAGGGCCAAGGGTTGCAAAACAGAATTTCAAGTTCTTGTAAGGACCAGACTTGGCAAGCCATGGAGGCTGGAGGGTACCACGAATCTGTTTCTTCAAGATTATCTCTGGATGTTGGACCAAGGATATCTGTTGCAGTCTTCTTACGGCTAGCTAGTGACTTCTGGAAATGCCACGTGCATTATGCTCTATTAGGATCTACCTCCTTGGAACCAGGCTGACAGCAACAATTTGAGGGATTGGATGGGAACAGTGTCGGCCATAGCTTGTATTAGCAGTTTAGATGTGGCAGGTCAGAGGAGGTGGGTCAGAACAGACAACAGTGGGATTTCTGTTCAAGGTCACAAACATGCACTTGGAAACTTGAGTTGATGTGGTTTTGTTGTGTCTATTCTCATATAGCAACAAACAGACAGAATTATAGAAATTTGGTACCCCCTCCTCCCTAAAAGAAATTCTGTTCAAAGTGTAAGTAGAAAACCAGTAAGGATGGCCCCCGTTACATAATTTCAATGAACAACATAGGAATTATGCATTATAAAACACAACAAAAAATCCAAATGCAGAAAAGAGAAGTCTCCACAAATCTCACAGCTGTTTCCTGTTAGACATCTAGGACAAACAACAGGTGACAGATGAGGGACTCGTCTAAGGAAAGTACTGGTACTCTTCACAAACATCACTTGGGGGCCCTGTGAATCCAGTTCATACCTTGCTGGGTGGTGCAGTGGTTCTGCATTGGACTTCTAATGCAAAGATCAGCAGGTCAAAACGGCCAGCAGCCCCTCTGGAGAAAGATGAGGTTTTCTACTCTGGTATAAAGGGCCGGCCTCAGAAACCCGCAAGGGCAGTTCTGCACGGCCCTACAGGATCTCTGAGTTGAAATCAACTCAGTGGTAATGAGTTTGGTTTTTTGCTTGTTTGTTTCTATAAGGGACATCTATATAATAATTCTGTATAAAGATTCACACCAGGAAGTGAATATTTAGTGATTTCTGTTAAAAGTGTGTCTATTGTTGAGCATGCTGTCATACCAGTTTTTGTATTACCTTTAATTATGAAGTTTAATATTTTTTTCAAGACCATTTTATTAGAAGTTAATACAGATATCATATCATTCCATAGTTCAATCACATTAAGCAGCATTATATAATATTGCCCCCTACAAGAAATGGTGCTGGAAAAACTGGATATCCACTTGCAGAAAAATGAAATAAGACCGATACCTTACCCCCTGCAAGAACAGATTCAAGGTGGATCAAATACCTAAATGTAAAACCAGAAGCTATCAGGATCATCAATGGGAAAAACTGGGACAAATCTAAGGGTCCTTATGCCGGGCAGACATGGGATACCAGATAAAACAAAAGCTATGGTAGCTATGCTCATGTTAACTTAGTAAAAGAATGAAGGAGTGGTGTCTAGTCTGTCAATCAGGTCATAGCCTGATGAATTCTCCTTGTGGGCATGACCTTCTCATGAGGCTTCTGGGAACTCTCTCTCTTTTGATGGAAAAGACAGGTCTCTCTCTCTCTCCCCGATATACATTCCTGTTGACAAGTCACATGGAGCCATGCTGATGATGGCTGCTAAAGCCCTGGAGATATGCCCACTGCCACTGCATCCACAGGACTTTCTACTCACTGGCATGTGATCTTCCTGCATTTGGCATCATTGCATGTGTGGTGTGAGTCTGAAGACGAATGTAGGGCTTTTTTCGAACTTATGGGCTAATTTTGAACTTATGGACTTGACCTGAACTGGGTTGGGATGTTTTATTGATGCATAATTACTTCTTTATATAAAGTTCTCTCTTACACATATACGGATATCTCTGGATTCATTTCTCTTATCAATCCACCCTAACCTAGAAGCTTACTGCATGGAAGACAAAATAGATGAGTAGGGCCCACCTCAAGAAAAACACTTGTATACAACAAAAGATTTCATTAAAAGAATAAAACAAGAGCTCACAGATTGGGAAAAGGTATTTAACAATAACAAAAGACTAATTGCTAAAATCTACAGTATACTACAAGCCTACAAAAAGAAAAAAAAACTAACAACTCTGAGAAGGTGGGCAAAGAACCTAAACAGGAAATTCACAAAGGATGACACTCAAATGGCTAATAAGTATGTGAGGAAATCCTCCCGTTCACTAGCCATCCGGGAAATACAAGTCAAAACAACAAGGAGATACTATAAGAGTAGCTGAAAATTTAAAAACAAGAACAACAAATGCTGGAGAGGGTGTGGTGAGATAGGAACTCTTACTGCAGTGGAGTTTATAAATGCAAAGGGATACTCTCCCCTGCCCCTCCCCCCCCCCCCCCCCCCCCCCCCCCCCCCCACACACACACACACAACTCTAATTGCATTGGGTGGTGGAGCTTTCATCATATGCATTTTTCTTGTTAGGCAAACCTCGCTCTGAGTTAGTGCACCCAGGGTCATTTCCTGGAAAGGTTCTCTCTGGTCACAGGCAACTTTTTCATAAAAGCAGTTTTGCTCGAACCTCGTTTTTTTGTGATGGCTAATTGCGGGTGTGAGATTTTGCTTCCTGCTTGGAGAAAAATGCCAAAGAAACTGTTGTGAGGTTGAACACATCTCATAAGGGCAACACAACAACATAAGGGAAAAATCCAAGTGTACCAGTGGTTTTCTCATTTCAAAAAAAGGTGAAATGTTGGTTGATGAGAAATTTCACTTTGGACAACCATCGACTTCTCAAACGGACAAAACTGTTGACTTGCAGTACATTTGACGTTCATTCTGCCAGGTCAGTCTGTTAATCAAGCTTTCTATTTAGAGGTTCTAAAAAGATTGCGTAACGGTATGACAAAAAAGGCCTGGTTTGTTACAGATGGGGAGGGGGAGGGGCTGGCTTTACCACCACAACAATGAGTCTGCTCACACACCCATCTCGGTACACCAGGTTTGACCAACCCCCCCCCCCCCCCCCCCCCAAAACAGCCTGTTTCTCTTGTTCTACACCCCTTACTCACCTGACCTGGCTCCATTCATCTTTTTTTTTGTTTCTGAGAATGAAGAGGGACATGAAAAGACAGCGATTTGGTGACACAGAAGAGGTGAACAAAACTAGATGTCAGCCATCCAAACAGATGAGTCTGAAAAATGTTTCTATGAATGTAATCACAGATTTAATAAGTGTATTCAGTGTAATGGTGAGCACTTTGCAAGTGATAAAGTTGCTTCGTAAAATATTTTAAATACACAACTTTGAAAAAAATCCAGTGTTGTTTTTTTTTTTGGGGGGGGGTGGTACTTGCGTGTGTGTGTGTGTGTGTGTGTGTGTGTATTGTGGAAAGCAATATGGCCATACCTAAAACAGATGGCAACAGAAATACCCTATGAACCAGCAACCCTATGACCCGGCATACACTCCCTGGAAAGAACAGATCCCGAATAGATGTATGCTCCCCCGTGTTCACTGCAGCACAGTTCACAATAGCAAGATGCTGGACACCGTCTCAGTCATGGGGCTCTGACAGACTCCCAATTCAGTCACATGGAAATACCAGGAAGCCTGTGAGAGGGAACTCAGAGATCTTGCTTTTCTGAGGTCACCCCACAATCTACCTGGACAGGGCACAGTCATATCACATTTCTATTATCCATTTTTGTGGAAAGTATTGGAGTTTACCTCCTCTAACAAGTCTCTTACAGAGGCTTCAGGTTCCACATTTTTTTTTTAATACCATGTTTGGTCATTCTAGAGACTCTGATTTAAGAAACTGAGGGTCGTTTTTAATAAAGTCATTGGTCCCTTACAGAAAGAACATGACTGTGCTGGCGGACCTCGTGAGGGCACCAGCTCATACCCCCAAAAGGCAGTTAAAGACAAAGTCAGTGGTGACAGCGTCTTTTCTTTTCTTTTCCTTTTTTTGGTGACAGGGTCTTCAGTGCAATCTGATACCCAAGGAGATCAGAAGGAGGTAGGATTATTCATTGGCTATGTATCATGGTGCAATCAATAGAGAGGTAGGAAGTATTGAGTCTTCCATGTGCCAGGAGCAGTGACAGGCATTTTCCTGATTTCACCATCTCCTTTAAAAGGCCTAGGAAGCAAACGTTATTATCTTCACGTTAGCAAAGAAGACGGAGGCTCAGAGGTTAATAACTTCCTAAGAGCACACTAGTAAGAAGTTAGAGAGCTGAGACTGGTATCGCGCTCTGACTACAATGACCATGGATTTTTGCAATAAAATGTGGACTCCCCAAATTTTCTATATTGAAACAATGTTTGGATTGTACAATAGATATAGGTGGGGCCTGGGATGGGGGGCATTCTGGGTGAACACAGCAGCCTGTGCAAATGTGGTCTTGTGAGCGTCTGGGTGATATACAGTCCAGAGTGATCGTGCCATAGGCTCGCTAGACGGTGGCTTGGAAAAACCAAGTAATCTGAACATGACTGAGGTGCGAGGGGAGACAGAATACATCTAGGATATATTCAATTCACAAAAAATATTTAAAGGAATATGCAACTTTCCTCTAGTTCTCAAATGCTTCCTCCCATCCACTATCATGATCTCAATTCTACCAGACAAATCCAGCTAGACCAGGGGATGTACACTGGAGTCGAAAACATGGGGGATTTAGGAGAGATACTCCCTCAGGACTAGTGGTAGGAGTGGTAATACTGGGAGAGTACAGCGATGGTGGAGTAGAAGGGGAAACCAATTTCAGGGACCTACATATAACCTCCTCTCTGGGGCATGGACAACAGGGAAGTGGGTGAATAGACACATTGGAAAGTGTACAATATGAAAAGGTAATAATTTTTAAATTATTAAGGGTGCATGGGGGAGGGGGTGGAGCGAGGGAAGGGAAATATGGGGAGTGGTACTGGGGGCCTAAGTGGAGGGAGGATATTTTGAGAGTGATGATGGCAACCAGTGTGCAAATGTGGCTTGCATACAATTGATGTATGTATGGATTGTGATGGGAGTTGTATGAGCCTCCAATAAAATGATTCATTTAAAAAAAAGGGGGAAGACTGAGCCCCGGTGGCGTAGTGGCGGAACCCCAGTGGTATAGTGGTTGTGCGTGGGACTGCGGCCCACAGGGATAGAGGTTCAAATCCAGCAGCAGCTCCACAGGAGCAAAGGGTGGGCCTCCTACTCCCACCAGAGGACAGTGACGCCCTCCCCAAAATAAAATAAAAAGATAAAAATAAAAAAAGGGGGAGGGCTGAGCCCTGGTGGCATAGTGGTTGAGTGCAGGACTGCGGCCCACTGGGTTGGCGGTTCAAATCTAGCAGCAGCTCTGCAGGAGCAAGGCTTGGCCTCCTACTCCCACCAGAGGGCAGTGATGACCCCCCTAAAAAAGTGGGGGGGGAAGGGGAAAGAGGAGCTTATACCAAGGGTTCAAGTAGAAAATATTTGGAAATGAATATGGCAACATGTGTATTAATATGCTTGA
This sequence comes from Nesogale talazaci, assembly GCA_004026705.1. Lineage (NCBI taxonomy): Eukaryota > Metazoa > Chordata > Mammalia > Afrosoricida > Tenrecidae > Nesogale > Nesogale talazaci. Next base: position 7,568 of record PVJH01001500.1, on the reverse strand, counting down.
TACAAATGATGTATTGAATGTTATAAGAGCTGTAAGAGCCCCCAATAAAATAATTGAAAAAATATTTAAAGGAATATACTGTTTTAAAAGCAATTAGTGTTTTCAAGTATTATTTGTATTACTTGCTCTGGGAAGTGGAAAGCACTTGATGCTTTGGCCTCTGATGCAAGTGCAGGCAGATCTCAAAATAAATAAGTGTTGCCCGGCAACTGGGACACTAGCCACAGCTGACGTGTGGTTCAAATCCGAGCCAAAGTGGCTGTATGGAACGCTGAGCAGGCTCTGGCACCCACTGTGAAAAATCCGTGTTAGGGAGGAAGTCAAGCTTTCAGTACCAAACCAACAGCTGTAGTGCTTGCAAACCCTGGTTTTCCAGGTTTTTAGAGGTGAGGGGGCCTGGGTTGTAATTGTTTTGTGGGCTAAGAGAAAGAAGAGCAAGCTTCCTGGTATAAATTAGTCACCAAGAGTGAAAATGCTCCTCTTGGTCGTGTCCATGCCCAGAGGGGTCCTGGTTGCCTTATTTGAAGCAGTAAATAAGGCCCCCACATGTTGGACCTTTGGCAACCCACACCGGAGCACAGCAGAGAATCCAGGCCAGAGAGACAGCCCATACTCTTCTTCTTGCCCCTTCCGAGAGAAGGTCTCTCCAGTAAGTGTTTACTGCAGGCTGTGAGTCACTGCAATTGGCCGGCAATAAAGGGAGGACAAAGGGAAGATTGCCATTGGCAGGCTGTCATCAGAAGCTTGTAACTTCTGGAGATCACAAACTCTTCATCCATCAGACTCACTCGTTCTGCACCTCTACTGTCATGTGCTAAGCTTAGGTGAAGCTTAGTATAAAATGTACTCAAAGGTAGATGCTCTACCGGGAAGCACTGTGGTGAAGAGAAGGACGTGTAGACCCCCAGATCCCAGGTCCTAGATTTAGCTGAGCAACCGCAGGCAGGCTGCTTCCTTGTGTGTCCCAGGCTGGCTGTCTTTACCCTGTGAAAAGGCCATGAGAATGATCTGTGCCTGGTAAGAAGTGGAGCAGGTGAAATGGAGGCAGGTCAAGTGCTCACTCAGAGCCCGGTGCGTGTTCCGTCAGGAACCGGCAATGATTTTTTCTTTCTAGCTGACACCCAGGGCCCACGCCTTTCTTTTTCCTCAGTCTCAGGACGGCAGAGCAAGTTCTGGGTTGACCACTGGTTTGAGAAGCAATATGCTCACCTTGTGCACCTTTCTCAGAGAAAAAGGGCACGAAGTGGTTTCATGCGATGGTATTTTCTTTGGGTTCCAAGGTGTCATTTGTTTAAGTCCCAATCAAAAGAGGAACCGTGATCTGTACAACTCCTAAGACCTTCAGTAACAGTTAGGAGCTCATCCACAGCAATGTGATTGCCTTATTTAGTGCTGCTGTAACAGCAAAGAAACCCTGGTGGTGTAGTGGTTGAGAGTTGGGCTACTAATGGACAGACCAGAAGTTCAAACCCACCAGACAGCACTGCAGGAGAAAAATGGGGTTCTCTACTCCCATCGAAACCCACCGGGGCTGTTCTACCCTGTCCTCTATGGTTCCCCACGAGCCAGAGTCACTTGACTCCTTGGTGTGAGTTAGGTTGTTTGGTTGGTGTCTTTAAAACATAGAAATTCATTTTCTCACACGTCTATCTACAACCTTAAAAGTCCCAATCAGGGTCTGGGCTCTGCTGATTCCTTTTGTGAGACGCTCTTCTAGTTCCCGCTGTTTGCCAGTGCTCACTGGGGCTTCTCAGTGCTCCTTCGTGTCTGTTGGCATCTGCCTTTCCCAGGTGGACCTCTAAGTCTCTTTTGCTCATTTTATAACTGAGAGGTGATTACAGTTAGGTCCCCTCCTCCTCTGATATGCTTTCAATAATATAACAGACAGCAACCCCTTTTTCCAAACAGGATCGTATTTATAGGTGTAGGGGTTAGGATTTGAATACCTATATTAGAGGAAACAATTCAATCCACAATGATGACTGAGGATATGATCATTGTAGAAGAACAACAAGTCTGCTAAATAATCATATCAGAAGGCTTTTATCTAGGTTTCCAAGGTGCATTCATTCCTTAGGTTTAGAACTAATGACATGACAAGAAACGAGATCTTGATGGGTTCTTATGCTGGACATTCTTAGAGACCCAATCAGACAGTAAAGGTGCCCCGGTGGGTTTCCAGGGCCAATAATCCTTACAAGAGTAGAAAGTCTATCTTTCTCCAGCACAGTAACGAGTGAGTTTGAGCTGCTGACCTTGTGGTTAGCTGTCCAACAAGTATGAGTGGGACTCAACTTGATGATGGTGAGGGGTGTGTGTGTGTGTGTGTGTGTGTGTGTGTGTGTGTGTGTGTGTGTGTGAGAGAGAGAGAGAGAGAGAGAGAGAGACTGCTAGCACAGTGGTTAAAGTGCTTGACGGCTAACCAGAAGGTCAGCAGTTGCAACCCACCAGCTCTCCCACGAAAGAGAGATGTGGCAATCGGCTCACAGATGTACAGCCGTGGAATCTCGGGGGCAGTTCCTCTCTGTGCTATAGCGCTATGACTCTTATGAGTCAGAATCCATTTGAGGACGGTGGGTTTGTGCTATAAAGCCTAATGTCCACCTCATCTCTGTAGGGAAGAAGGCCTCAAAGACAATCTAAACAGAAAAGAAGGAAGAATTCCTGAGGAAGTCTTGCTAAAAAGCCCAGCTGTAAGGGCAGAGAACCACCCCGCTTCACACGGAAGTGTTCTTTTAGTGCAAAGGCTTAAATGATAGAAATTAGTGCATAGGTCTCTTATCCAATCTGATCCTCAAGTAATAAAAATTAAAGCATGGGGTGAAATAAAATGCCATCCCCCTAAGCATCTCAAAATACCAGATCACAAACGTATCATGAAAGGCAAGTTTCATTTTTGCCGATGTTTGCTCCTAAGTGCCTATCAGCACGGCTCCGTAGCCAGCTCTTCTAGATGGGAAATTCTTCCATGAAATGGAAATAATAAAAATATAATATGAGTTGCATTTTATCCCACTTTCTCCTCAGATTAAAACCCAGTGGAAGGAGAAAACAGGCTTCAGGTTAGATTTCACTGAAACTGGTATAAAAATATGAACACTACTGCTGATCTTATACTGCAGTCTGAAAAAACACCTGCCATTTCTAATGAAATGAAGGCGTTTCCAGGTAGATATCACTTAAGTATTTTACTATACTCAAAGATGGCAAGTTTATTTCCTCTCTGTGTGCCTGGCGATCCAGTCCAGTATGTGTTGGCACTGCTAACTGCAAGGACAGGTGCTCTTCGGAGAAGCGGGAGGCTATCTGCTCCCACCCAGAGTCCCAGCCTCGAGAGCAATTCTACTCTGCCCTGAAGTCACCAGACATGGGGCCCAACAGGATGGCAGTGCGGTACATGCAGGAATCCCACTAATGGCTCCAGAGTGGAATTTTCACCTCCTTTGAGGGAGTCCGGGGTGCAATTCTTGGTCAAGGAATCTCATGTGCCAATACCACCTGTGTGCCTATGGAGGGAGGGGTTCTGCTGTGCAGTCGATGAGGCTTCAATGGCACACGAGACCCAGACAGGTTAGAGAGAAGGGTCTGGCTCCCAGAGTCAGCCAATGGAAATGTTACAGCCCACACGGGCCTGTTCCATGCCCATCACGGGCACGGCACAGGGCTGCCTAGTGTTGGTTCTGTCATGTGTGGGGTTGCCGTGAGACAGGGACTGAATCGCTAACAATAACAGTCTACGTTAGCAGCTAAGCCGGACCACTGTCTAAGCGAGGGAAGAACCTGGGTCGCCTCGGCTACTATCTGCTCATCGGAATCAGTGCACGTCACACCCTCTTTCACACACACAGGAAACCTCAGACCCCAGACAGGGTTTCAGCGGTACTAAGACACTGAGCACAACACACTTCATTTCCAGTGCTTAGCTGGTTCTAGCTACAAATTCTTCTCTCAATTGTTTAAACTGCCTAGATATAAATTGTGGAGTCTACTGAAAAGAATCAAACAGACTCTTGCTATCTGTGTGACGCAGATGAAGTTATTCAATCTCTCTGGGCTCCTCACTGATAAACTTTCCATGATATTCCCCCACCCCCTTGACCCCTTTACCCAGTAAGTAACCTGTTACCGGAGTAACAAGGAACTGGATAAGATAACCTAACAGTAACCTGCTAAGAGGAGTAAATGAAAACCTACCTACATTCATTTACACAAAAGTTGTCCAATAAATTAGTAAATTTGGGGTTTCTTTCAAATATCTGGATTCTGGAGAGTTTTCCCAACTACAGATGAGGGGAAGTCAAAAAGTATTGCTACCCCCAAAATCCTAGACTTATTTACGGAACAAAAATGTCAACACGTGAAGCTGTTTTTCAACATAGCCTCCACGTGGCTCTGTATCTTTCTGAAGGTGATTTTTCCATTGCTCCACGCCTCCCTGAGGAACTCTGAGCTTTCAGCTTTTCAAGCAAGCCTGACACCCAAACCTCGTGGGTCATGGGTGCGCAGATATCGTTTCCCTCTTAAGCATCCTGTGAGTTTGGAGGACAAAAAGAAGCCTGGAGGCGCAAGACTGGGGCTGTAGGGTGAGTGGAGTACAGTTTCTCCTGGGAATGCTCAGGGTATTGTCTTCGCTATTCTTGAAGGATGGCCAGGTAGGTGCATAGTTGCGATGGGAGGGGAAAATGCATTTGTTGTTGCAACTTGTCTGGCCTGTTCCTCAACAGTGCAGTTTTCATAGAAAAAAACCTTCTTAATAACAAGCCCTCATGATTCCCCTGGGTCCTTTGAGAAAATCTCTCCAAATTATCCTTTTGGAATCCCAAGAGCACTTGCCATTATCTTTGGAGCTGACCTTCCGGCCTTGCCTTTAATTGGCCCAACTGACCTCCCAAAAGGCCACTTTATTATTATTATTATTATTATTATTATTATAAATCATCCTATTGAGTGCTCATACAACTCCCATCACAATCAGCACAAACGTCAATTGTATGCAGACCACATTTGCACACTTGTTGCCATCATCACTCTCAAAACATCCTCCCTCCACTTAGGCCCCAGTACCAGCTCCCTACATTTCCCCTCCCTCCCACTCCCCCATGAACCCTCAATAATTTACAAATTGTTATTACTTTTTCATATCCTACGATGTTCAATGTGTCACACCATGTCCGATGTGTCTCTTCACTCCCTTCCCTGTTGTCCGTACCCCAGAGAGGAGGTGATATGTAGATTCCTGAATTTGGTACCCCCTTTTTATTCCACCATCCCTCCACCTTCCTAGTATTACCACTCCCACCAGTGGTCCTGAAGGCATCATCTATCCTGAATCCCCCATATTCCCGACTCCAGTGTACATCCCCTGGTCTTGCTGGATTTGTCTGGTAGAATTGGGATCATGATAGTGGGTGGGAGAAAGCATTTGAAAACTAGAGGAAAGTTGCATATTTCATTGTTACTACACTGTACCTTGACTGCCTCATCTCCTCCCTGCCACCCCTCTGTAAGGGGATGTCACTTCCCCTATTGGTGGGCTTCGGGTCCCCAATCTGTGCTCCCCCTCATTTATAATAATATAATTTTTAGTTCTTTGATGCCTGATATCGGATCCCTTCAACACCTCATGGTCACACAGGCGGGTGTGCCTCCTCCATGTGAGCTTTGTTGCTTCTGAGCTAAGTGAAGGTCACTGTTTTTATGGGCCCTTGGCTGTCTAAATAGTATTGGTAAACACAGGACTCATCGGTTATGATCTGTCCTATAAATTGCCTTCACTAGCTTTGGTCGTGTTTAAAACACTGATAGAAGTTGAGCATTTTGAGTAAGCTGATCTTCAGGCAATGCGTTTGGCATGCATCACTTGAGCTGAAAGCTGGCGGAAACCAAGATGTTCTCTTAAAATTGACCATGAACCATGTGAGATCCCCGCGGTGCGGTGCTCTCCCCAGTGGTAGTCACGTGGTCTCCTCCCACCAGCGGGGACTTGGGCCATGCTCTCTTCCCACAGTTGACCAGCTTTCCTCATGTGGCTTTCCAGCCTTCCTGAAAATAAATACCCCTTCATCTAAAGACAGTTGTTTTATATGGCGCAGCATTCCCATAAACTGCTTATAAAGCTTCAATGATTTGTTTGGGAAGATGTCCGTTTGCATTTTGCTAAAAACTTCATCTCAACATTGTTGGGTTTTGTTGTTGTTTTTTGCCAACGTACAAAGTGTACACTTTTTGATGAAGGTAGCTGAAGGTGACTAAGGCAAGTGTTTTACTGAAGGAACTTGTCTGCAGCTATCCATCTACTGGAGGCAGGGACAAATTTAATCATCTTTTGTTGGGAATAAATCCCATACACGTGAAAACTGGAACACTAAAAGCAATACTTTTTTACTTACTCCTTATATGTGCTACTAGGTCCAGCCCCTTTCCTAGAATACTCTAGAGCTTTCTCAGAATATTAGTGCCAGGTAGAATGTTGTGAAGTGTTTCTTTTATTTTTGTTACTTGGCTTTTCAGGTTAAATACTATCTACACCTTTGGTTCATTGGTCTTTAATGTGATGTGGACAGGATGCACATGCATGCACAAAGACATGATTTGCTGATATTCCCATTGGAATTCCATTAGGCAAGGTAGCTAAGGGTATTCACAGCACCAGCTTTTGGAAACATGTCCACACGCATAAGGATGTCTGTCAGAAAAGCTGGAGAAGGGAACCATTCCAATTTGCTAGACTAGCAATCTTGGGTTACCACGGGGATATAATTTTAAAATATTTTAACAACTAATATTCAGTAACAAAGGAGACATTCTTGAAACCATTGGAAGACACAAATTCAATAGGTAAAAGAGGTTATTTTTTCATATTTGAAATCTGACTATTCAGTGAGGATATACTTTGCTTCTTAATGATGTGGACTCTTTAGGACTGACAATCTAAACTTCCGAGGCTAGTGTATGAAATCATGTGGGAGATAATAAGTTTGGGTTACCAATGAGAACAATCCTAGGAGAAAAGTGGTCACCAGTTATAATAATTGAGACTAGATACAACATGTGCAGGCATCCATGATTATTTAAATCCTTTAGATGAAAAGTATCTGTAACAATTGCTGTCAGTGAGGGTCTTGCAAAGCCACTGTAGAATGGGGCTGGTCCAGCAGGAGCCCCTTCGTTCAGGGCGGCTGGACACAGGCATAGGGATCAGTCCAATAAGAGGATCACCTGGCACACAGGAAAGGACGGGGCAAAGACAGCAATGAATGCTGAGGAACAGGCAAGGGGAGAGGGTGAGGAGACTTCATGATAAAATGTTCCTAGTCCAGCAGGCGATTCTGAAGCACCTTACATTGAGAATCACTGCTTTAGGGTATTACAAACCAAAATGGCTTTCTAATGGTAAATTAAATGATAACTGCAGAGTTTATTTTCCACTGTCTTTTCAGATAGAACCTCCCTCCTCATAATTCTCCAATTCTTCATTTGGCCAAAAGGCAGGAACCAGGACACCTAAGAAAATAGGTTAGACTCTGGGCTGAGCCCCGGTGGCGTAAGTGGTTGAGTGAGGGACTGCA